>CAUYLG010009573.1:0-72111 GCA_963573385.1 Cacajao melanocephalus
TTCATTTATATTCCTCTCTAAGTTGTCCATTCTCGTTAGCATTTCATTAAATCTTCTTTCAAGGTTCTTAGTTTCTTTGCATTGGGTTAGTACATGTTCTTTTAGCTCACAGAAGTTTCTTATTATCCACCTTCTGAAGCCTGGTTCTGTCAGTTCGTCACACTCATTCTGCATCAGGCCTTGTTCCCGTGCTGATGAGGAGCTGCGATCCCCTGTAGGAGGAGAGGCATTCTGATTTCGGGTGTTCTCAGTCTTTTTGCACTGGTTTCTTCCCATTTTTGTGGATTTATCCACCTGTCGTCTTTGTAATTGCCGACTTTCAGGTTGGGTTTGAGTGGACATCCGGCTTGTTGGTGATGAAGTTTTTTCTGTTTCTTAGTTTTCCTTTGGCGGACGCCTCTTCCCCACAGATCTAAGCCTTCCCGGGTTCAGCTGTGCTTACTGTGAAACTCTCAGTCCTCAGTGCTTCCAATTGCTGTTCTCCTTGTGGGGATGGGAACAGCCAAGCCTGACTCAAAGGGCACCCAGTCCCGTATACTCTGCACTGAGAAGCGCCACGCCGGGGTGCCAGTAAAACAGTCATGCCGGCCACAAGAGTCACGCTGGTGACTCGTGTGGCTTCTCCACTTGGTATCTCCCAGTTTGTGGGCAACAGAAATTCGTCTGAAATTGTGGCGTCCACTGGCTCTCTGCGCTTTCACTGGGAGCTACAATCCTGAGCTACTGCTAATCGGCCATCTTGGATCTCTCTCTCCGAAAATTTATTTTTTTTATCTTTTTATTTTTGAGACAGAATCTCACTCTGTCACCCAGGCTATAGTGCAATGGCATGATTTTAGCTCTCTGCAACCTCTTGGTTCAAGTGATTCTCCTGCCTCAGCCTCCTGAGTAGCTGGGATTAGAGGCATGCCACCACGCCTGGCTAATTTTTGTGTGTTTCAGAGAGATGGGGTTTCACCATGTTGGCCAGGCTGGTTTTGAACTCTTGACCTCAGGTAATCCACCTGCCTTGGCCTCCCAAAGTGCTGGGATTACAGGTGTGAGCCACCGTGCCCTGCCGGAAAATTATCTTAAAATGGTTGTATTAAAACTACAGATGCAACCTCTCCAAATTGTCCTGTAGACTAATTTATTCAATTAATGTTTCTTGAGTGCCTACTGTATTCCTGGCACTGGGCTAGAGCTGGTGAATTAACAATGACAAACATATGGTTTCTATACCCAAGAACACACAGCCTCATACAAAGAGGTTTTGTTCTATTTTTCACTGTTAACATTGCATTCTTGTAAGGATCAAGCCGACTTTCCATGAACTTTTCTCTGGATCTTGGATGGTATCTAATTTTCGTCCCATGCCATATTCCTTTATCCGCTTTACCCAAAAGAAACATTTCAGACATATCTGCATGTTCATCACATTCTTGCCATTCTTTTTGGTTTCATGATAAATCTCCCAAATATTTGTTAGTAAGAAAACTGAATTTATAGTAGAAAATACAGAAAAGAGTAGCACAGTTTTAGAACTTTCCTTTTAGGGTAGCAGTCCAATTTAATTCAAGGCTGGAATTATATTAAGTAAACAGAAAATATTTATAATGGTCAGTTACAGAAGAGGGTTTCTGCATTGGATCATTTCTATCTCCACCCTGCATTAAACTCCAAAAGTGCATGAAGTGCAGAGTGCCCCCTCAGACTGCTCTTCAAGTGTCTGATTGCCATGTTTCATGACCTTAAGGAGGTGGGTGATGAAGATGAAGGAATTCTGGGAAATAAACCAAAAGCTGAAGGAAACACCAGTTTTCTATTGGGTTTAATTTCAGTAATGATCAGTTACAGCTTTCTCCACTCTTTTGAACATATGTCTTGCTTTTTTTTCCATTGGACTTTAAAATTTTAGGATATTTTTCCAGTCTGTTGCTCTACTGCTCTTGCTGTACCTTATCCTCCTTTTAATATCTGTGCTTGTCTTTCTGGTTTTTTGTTGTTGTTGTTGTTCTTCCCATAATGCAAAAGTGACTTACATTACACAAGAATCACTAAAGGACCCTATGTGTGTAATTCTAAAGTTGAAGGAAAGACAAGACAGCTTTCTGAGGTTTGACTCTGCTTGAAGCCAAGAATGTTTCTCAATAAATTATTCTCCTTTATAAGAAGTAACTTTTTGACCATTTAACATTTAGGAAACAATTATATATTGTATCTTAAAGATCCAGCTTCATTGTAGATCCAGTTCAGGTTAATGGACCTTAGGCCTTCTTTCACCTTTGTGAAAAAGAACTCCTCATTAATATTAAATGAGCTAAAGTGCAGCTATGGAAATCTTTTTTTTTTTTTTTTTTTTGGACAGGGTCTTGCCCTATTGCCCAGGCTTGAGTGCAGTGGTACAGTATTGGCTCACTGAAACCTCCACCTCCTAGGTCCAAGTGATTCTCCTGCCTCAGCCTCCCAAGTAGCTGGGATTTCAGGCGCCTGTCACCACACCTGGCTAATTCTTTGTATTTTTAGTAGAGATGGGGTTTCACCATGTTGGCCAGGCTGGTCTTGAACTCCTGACCTCATCATCCACCCGCCTCGGCCTCCCAAAATGTTGGGGTGACAGGCGTGAGCCACGTACCCAGCCGGAAATCTTTTAGGTTTCATAAGTCATGTGTGCTCTTTCCATTCCTGTAACTGTACATATCGAGGACTTATTTGGAGTAAAGCCTGGATGTTGGGAATCCAACAATCATTGAGAAATAGTAATACAAAGATCATCACTGTCTAATGGTGAAAAAAATGAGAAAATTAACCATTATCCTGTAAGTGTGAAGGGCTGTAATGCTTGAAACAATTGTTATAAAAATATAGCAGTGGCTATTTTGCTAAGAATGGTGGTCAGCAGACACTTTAAGAAGCGACTAAAACGTAGCCGAACTATAGAGGAGAGAGAAGAGTTAGATGGGAGAGGGAGGTAAGAAGTAGTCTCCAGGCAGACCAAAACACATGTGTAAAAGCCAAGAGTCAAAGGATTGTAAGGCAAGCCTGAACACAAAAGGCTTATGTGGCAAAGGACATGCCTTTGTGAAGATGTGACCATGGAAGGTCATGGCAGGCTCTGAATGTCATTCCAAGGAGTTTAGGCTTTATCTGAAAACAAACGGAAAGGTACCAAAACTTTCCTAGTAGGGGAAGGGAATGAATGGATTTACATTTGTCCAGTAGGGTGATATGATGGTTAATTTTATGTGTTTACTTGACTGGGGTAAGGGATGCCCAGATACCTGCTGAAACAGTATTCCTGAGTGTGACTGTGAAGTGCTTCCAGAACAGATTACCCCTCTCTCTTCTTGAGTTGGGTCGTCAGCTCAGACATCGGAACTGTCCTCAGACCTCAGAACTCCCGGTTCTCAGAGCTTTGGCCTTGGGATGGGAGTTATGCCAACACTTCACCTGGCTCTTGGGCCTTTGAACTCAGACTAAATTACATTACCAGCTTTCCTGGTTCTCTTGCTTTACTCTTTCCCTTTATATAAATTTTTTTAATTATTTTAAAAAATCATTTATGTTTACTACCACTTCCACAGTTTAGTCTATCCTCTGAAGAAAAATGTCACACTTACAGACATTATATTCACATGTTCTGCAAACACTTTATTATGAATCTGTTAGAGTATATACTTGCAAATATTGTGTTTCATTCTGTTTTATCCCTTAGGCAATGTCATGCACATACTACTGCAAACAGAATAGTGAAGCAATGTCTTGCTAGTACCTGCTCTGTCAGTTCTTCCTTGTCAATGTCTCTCACTTTTGTCCTTTTCTCTCTCTACCTACTGCCATTATTATCCCCAGATGGTATGTCTGCCTTGGATACTTTATCAGAGTTTTTGAGTGCAAACAACAACTGGATTCTGTTTGATTTATGGAGAAAACAAATTTATTGAAAGGCCACTGAGTAGCTTACAGAATCACAAGAAAGGTGACAAAAGCAGTCTTGGACAATAAGAAAAAACAAACAGAGGTTTCATAGCAAGAATGCAGCCAGGTTCACCCCACAAGGACGGTTCAGTAGAGACAATGCTCTCTCTGGCCAAACGGCCACAGCTGCCCACAGAAATGAACTGTGGCAGTCTCTGCTGCCAATAGAAAACATTCTCCACTGTTGCCCCTTCCTTGTGTCAATAGCTCCAGATTTAAAATCCCATCTGGTTGTGTCTGATTGCCCAAACCTAGGCCTAGGCCATAGGTCCATGTCTTTGTTCCCAGGTTTCCAGAGAATTCAAGTATCTGACCTTTTCGACTTCAGTAGGTAAGAAGCAGCACCTGCCTCCAACTGCAGCTTGTGCTGTGGAGCATTCTGCAAATTAAAGAAAGAGTCCAACCCCAGTGTAACACACTGTGTTTCAGCCACAGAAAGAGAGCTGTCCCCTTGAATAACCCATTCATCTCCTGGTTCTAATCATTTATTTTACTATTATATTCCAAGCGTTGTCCTGGACATGGGTGTGTGCTATGTACTAATAATGGAAATATTAAGAATACAAGTGCCTGGAGAAGTCTTTGCTAAAACGTAGCTATTCTGTTGTTCCCTTTTTCTGACCCTGTAATGGTTTCCAGTTACTTCAGACTCTTCAACCTAGTTTTAAAAAACATTCCATTAATTGATCTATATTATACATATAGACTTTTATTATTTTCTAACACAAATCTTCTACTTCAGCTAGGATAGCTATCTTACAATTTACATACACCACTTTACCCACTCTATGCAAAAGTATTTATCTCTTACACTTTCCCCCAGCTTTTATCTGAACTCATCAATTTCCCCAAACCACACCCACTTCTACCTTTGCCTTCTTCATAATTCTACCTGAGAATCAATGAAAGTCACGAAGACATCTTAAATCAAGGCAGCCTTGTGAAATCATACAGTATTCGTGTATACTTGTCATACCTGCACCTTCATACATAATACACCTTATAGATCCATTTCTGCTTTTACCTGTGGATACTTTTACCTCTCCAAGTAGATTGTAAAGTATTTGAGGCAAGGATCAAATCTTCTATTGTATCCCTTCTGTCTTATTTAGCGTGTTAAATGCAGAGTCAACACTATGTGTCTGTCAAACGGCTGAGCAGATGTCTGGCCAGTTTCAGCTCTCACTACTCACTTAGAAGGAATTGAGGATCTTAAAGTCAATTCTTCTGAAACTTAGTTTGTTTCATTCTCTCCCACAATCCCTAACTTCAGGTAAATTCTATTTGTCATTTCACAAATAATACAAACTATATAGCAGTGAGAATCAGGTAAGAATGACTCAACACAAATTCAGTCATTACTAGAAATTACCTACAGTGAATGCCTAGCTGATGCCAATTGTGTCATCTCTATGGAGGAAAGATGGCATTATCATAAATGGAAAGAGTAAATTTCTGCATTACACCATATACTCTTTTCATGCTTTGCAAAGTTAAAACTGAAAAGAATTTGAACTCATTTAAGAATCTGATTATTCTGTCATTGTCACAGAATGACATATTAATTGAGCAAAATTAATTTGCAAAATGCCCTTGTGAATACAAAGTGTGTCTTTTGTAAATTAAGTAAAAAGTAGATGCCTATTTCTCACACAGAGTTTCTTTTTGATGCTGTCAAAAGCAGTACTTTTTGAGAGAGTGAATTTTGGCAGATGGCATTACAATTCAAATAAAATGAAATGCATCCATGTTTTCTTCAAATGCATCCATATTTTCTTATCATGTGAATGCCAGAGAAATTTTTAAAGTTTCTAAATGTTCCTCCTCTGAGTGTCCTCATAAATATAACTTGCGTGAATGCATAAATACTATATATTAAATCGTAACTCTAATGCTAGCTGACAGACTTAACTTTATGTTGATATCTTTCTGTGTAACTAAAGCATATATTCATTATAGGACAAGGAATTCAATACAAAAGGATTTAGGGATGCTGAAATTAGACTCTGACTGAAGATGTGGAGAGAATTTCAGAGTTCTGGGTGTTCTTCATAAAGGCTGGATCTGGAACGGCTGTTGAAAACAGTGACCAAGTCTTTCCTTGCATGTGGTTCTCCACATTTTCTTACTGCTATTTAGAACATTAGGAATCCTAAGAAAAGACAGCCCAGAAAGCTCATTTCAAGGGATTTCAACACTTCCATCTCCCACCCTCACCCAGAGAAATTTTAGTTATATCATTGGAAAAATTACTTTTCCATTTACTGAGTTATTAGAAGGATCAAGTCAGGTGTTTCATGTAAAGCAGGCATTTACGAGGCCAGTATCTGATATGGAGTATCAGTAAATTACGTAAATCACAGCTAATTTTAGTACTCATATGGTGCTAAATAACTGAGGTGAGGCCAGAAGGGGCATGGAAAATGTAAAAGATACTATACTGAATGTGTTGTGATAGAAACATAAGTAGCACCATTGAAGTTTAAATACCCTTTTCTTAACATATAAAGTAGCCCCTCCCCCCAGTAAGAATTGTCAGGTAAATATTGCCAACACAACTCCAGGGCACTTCTCTATAAAGCACCTACTGTCTACTGAAATCCCTGCTGTGAATGGCCATTCCTTCATTCGAGCACCTCTGCCCACTTCTACCATAACATGCCCAGCTTAAGACAACCTACGTGTATGTCTTCAGAGAACTATATAGGGAACCCCTTTACACAGAAAAATGTAAATCCCCAGCTCTTAGCATGGCATTCAAACGAGGTTGCAGAAATACAAATTTTATGATATTCAACTACATTATCAGTGAACAAAAGCGTTGACCCATATTTCTCTGTGCTGTGCTGTATGGAAAGCCGATAGGAGAAATGGAAACAAACTAAATAATATCTGAAAATCTCTTCCATTTCTATAATTTTCCTGAGTTTTCTGTTGATTTGTATGTAGTCTGCTGAAAACCTGATATTGGGCACCTTCATTTATAATACTATGTATAATGGAAGTTTAAATATATTGCTCTTAGAAAAATGATTTGAGAGGAATTTGAGATCTGTCTCAGTAATGAGAGATTCTATCTACATGTCAAATATAAAAGAATAAGTTTGAAAGTATACAATATGGTGTTGCTTACAAAGTTAAACTAAGAAAATTCTGAAATCTTACGAAGTATTATTTCATTCATGATTTTGTAAATGCAATTAAGTATAGTATGATTAGTCTGATTATTAAAAACACACAGCATCCACACGAGGAAAAAAAAGCTGCTAACAGTCTACAGATGTTCCGAAAGCAATGTAACTAAACCTTTAATGCCTTTTTTCACAGTTTTTACTAAAACAGTTTCTTTAATCCAAATATGATTTTCTGATATCTCTGTTAGGGCCATCAAAAGGTAGGAAATTAGATTTATAGAATATAGCCAATGTCAACTTTTTCCTCTCCCCTCTACGCCAACCCAGCACACTTTGGAAATACCTGAAATATGGGGGCAAACAGCAAACACTCTCACCATAAGAATACCCAACTGAATTAATTTTTAAAGAGCATAAAATCACAGCAAAGCTATTAATATCATAGGAAGCCAAAATTCTTTGTGCTACTCAAGTATCTGTCCAGCGTTGCTCTTCTGAGAAAGGTACGACATTCTCTCTCTCCCAGTTCCACGGTGGACACATCATCACCTTCATTCCGTTAACACATGTCTGTGTTGAGTATCTAACAGTAGGTTCCAGAAACGCAAGGATGAGTAAGATAGGCTCCCTATCTTCAAGTTTCTCACCATGAGGGAGACAGAAAACAGATGGTCATAACAGTTTCTTCAGAACTCAATAGCAGTCCCCTTTCTCCATGAAATAGTACATTCTTTGTGTCCCTCATTGTTTTCTCTCTTTGCTTCCCATGGAGTGCCTTCCAGTCTGTTGTGGCATCTGGTCCTACTGAGTTTTTCAACTCTTGCTTCTCACTGTGGAACTTCATAAATCACGGCAGTTTTAGAACTAATTTGTGTCTCTATTAAGTTGCTGAGTATATGTTAATTTTATTAACTCTGATAAAGTAGCTTTCAGGTTCTCCTTCATCTTTTATTTATTTTCCAACTGGAAAAATATCCTTTTTCTAGCACTGCAATTCTAAAACACAGATTTTTATCTTTTACTTTCAAGTATTATCTCTGAGTAACAATAATTGATTGATCTTTGAGCAGAAATAGTAGACTTTAATTACTTAAAATTTTTCTTTAAAAAGTCACCTGATCAAGGAGAAAGTTCTAATGAAAATATCATTATTATCTTAATTATAGTTATTATTTCAAGGACTATATTTATAGTAGAGATGTGATGCTGATTTGTGAACGAATGGAATAATTGTATTGCTTGTTACTCTGTAATTTTTTTCTTTATAAAGGCCATACTATAATACCTTTACAAATAGTCACTTATGGCCAGGCACAGTGACTCATGCCTATAATCCCAGCACTTTGGGAGGTCAGTCAGGCAGATCACAAGATCTGGAGTTCGAGACCAGCCTGGACAACATGGTGAAACCCTGTCTCCACTAAAAATACAAAAAATTAGCCAGGTGTGGTAGCACACCTGTAATCCCAGCTACTTGGGAAACTGAGGCAGGAGAATCACTTGAACCTGGGAGGCTGAGGTTGCAGTGAGCCAAGATAGCGCTGTTGCACTCCAGCCCGGTTACAGTGCAAGACTCCATCTCAAAAGAAATTTTTTTAAAATCATTTATATGTATATTAAATAGAAAATACAATCAGACAGAATTGCATTTGCTTTCAGGTGGTTTTATAAATGGACCCTAGTTGAATCCCTTTGTACTAGTCAGTGTCTTCTTTATAAATCAGGTCCTTTCTTCCATTTCTGAGGCCAAATTGCTAATGTCAATTTAACAATCAGCTAAATGTCTCTTTATCCCAACCCCTTCAAGCCAAGTTCCCACAGGAAGAAAAGAATGAAGTCTCCTCCTACTTAATAATTTTCTACTCCTCATTTTCTATACTCAGTGTTATTAACTCTTTTCCATATTTCAGGTAGTTCCAGAAAGCCTTTTTCTTTCAACAATTATAAGACACATACACTAGTGATTTTTACCTGCCACACACTCTAAGTTTGGACCCAATGTCTTCATCACCCACTACTCCATCAAGTTCTGTTATTGCTGCTATTATGATTACTACCACTGACAATGATGATGATGATGATGATGATGATAATAACAGCAGAGCAACAACAACAGTAGTAGTAATAATCATAGCAGTACGTACTGTTTATTGAGTGCCAAACAGGTAGGGCACTCTATACCTCTGTTCCTTACAACGTCATGCACAATAAACAAACTGAGGCTTATCCAAGGAAACCCAACATTCAAATCAGAGTTGTCTGAACCCCGAGCCTGTAACATTTTTGTCAGATATACTTACCTAAATACCTGATTTGATTTTTATTTCATGCTGTTTAATAGCCAGCTTGGTATTTGCAAACTACAACTCAGAAGTAAGAATATATTTTATTATTTTATTTCTTCATTTATTTGAGATAGAGTTTCACCCTGTTGCCCAGGCTGGAGTGCAGTGGCACGATCCCAGCTCACTGCAACCTCTGCCTCCTGGGCTTAAGCGCTGCTCCCACCTCAGTCTCCTGAGTAGCTGTGACTATAGGTGCATGCCACCACACCTGGGTAATTTTTGTATTTTTTATAGAGAAGGGGTTTCACCATGTTACCCAAACTGGTCTCAAACTCCTGGGCTCAAGCAATCTGCTCCCCCTCAGCCTCTCAAAGTGCTGGGATTACAGGTGTGAGCCACTGCATCTACCCTGTTTTTATTTTCTGTAGCTAATACCATCTTGTTTAGAGTCTTCACTGCTGGTGATGGAGGGTAAGAACACTTTAGCTTACTAATTAAAGACTTGCCTGTCTCTTACTTTAAATCAGCATTATTTGGGGAGGGTACAAATATTTTGTCAATTTTCAAGTTCAAATTCCCTGTCAGGCTTTTCCCCTAATGGGTGTCTCCTCTCCTCTTTCATCCAAGAAGCTGCCAAACGGTAAGAGAAATGGGATCCGTATGGTGATGAGGGTGGCTCTATGCTCTGCCTGCTGTTTGCTGTGTTTCCTGGTCTCTGCTCCAGTATGATTTACACCTGCTCAAGTTACAGTGCTTGTCTTTTGCCTAGAGTTGTAAAGACTTCACACCCTGAGTCCTCACCTCCAAGTCTTACCCAATCACAGTGCATGAATATTACGCATTGATTTCTGACTCTGTCTTTACATCTCCACTCGAGCAGGCCAAAATCTTCTAAAATAAATGTCTGCTTAAACAGGCAAAAAGCCACACACTAGCAAGTATGACTAAGAAAAGTATGTTCATGTGTTTAAAAAACCATTGTTGCTGTACTAGCACACCAGTCTATATGTCCTATGTCTATCAGGGTTGATTCTGAAAAAGCAAACTCAGAAGAATCTTAGACCAAATTTAAAATGTAGCCTAAGACCTTGACCCAAAAATTGTATCAGTTAATGACAATTTAGTTGGTGGTGTTCTAGTTATAAATCATTTTTAGTGCTTTTTGCCTCTAAATGCCATTACAAGTCAAAAATTATGTGATTCTGTATATTAGACCCTGGGATTCTATAAATCTCTGCATGGCTACCCTGTCTGGTACCAGTGCTGTTGAATAGTTTTCATTTTTGCATATAGAGTCTCCCAAAGTTGCTGAGTCAGGCATCGTCTCACACTGTCACTATTCAGTATGATAGATACACAGTCCAGTTGTTACCAGAGGTACAAATCACAGCTCCAGTTGGGCCTTTAACATTTCCTGAAAGCCTGGCATATAAGTTAGACAAGCCTACAGGGCTTGACTAATTTGTGGGATTGACTGGCTCTTTACATGCCAGGTAACTGAAGCTGAGACAGACTGACAGCTTTATAAGGGCAATATTTTTCACTGGGGTGAAGTGCTCTCCAAGAATCTTCCTGATGCTTTAGGCATCAGGAAACCTTGCAGGCACAGCAGGCTTCATGTTTTCTATTCCAGGTCCCTTTATATTTTGCAGATTTACTTACTGTGGAGAACATTAGGAAATCCTACCCACAGCTTTTTCCATGTTCCTTCATTTCCTTCTACCATGATGCAAAGTAGTAATGCAATGCATACTGTTAATTCCAAATCCTCTAGTGTTTGCCTTATTATATAGAGAAACTATATATATGCTGTATAGAGAGATTAATGCAAAATAGTGATATATAGTGATAGTGATATAGATATATAGATATATATCTATATCGCATTTTATAATTTTGTCAAAAGGGATTTTGTGTTTCCTTAAGAAGAGATTACAGTTCTTATTCCTGATGCTTAATCCAGTCCTTCTGTTGGAGAATGCTGCAGAGGTGGGACAGAGCTGAAATGGCAAAGATTCATATGAATTGTACTGGCCAGATCTTTGAAATAAATACCCTGCCCTCTGATTGTGCTAGGTGCTTACTGTGGGAAGGCATTGCTCTGTTTGTGTGTGAATCAGGAAAATTAGGATTAATCACACCACTTCCCTCTTTGAACAAAAGACCATATGTGAAGTCGATGCTCATATATGAAAACAGATGCCAATACAATGTGCATTAATAGATACTTTGTTGCTTTTTATAAGGTTGGTATTATATGATTCAAGATTAATTATAACTTAAATGGAGGTATATTTGTAACATTTATTACTCAAATTTAAAGATTCTTATGTTCTTTCAAGTCAGCATTCACTATACTGTATTGCCAAGATGGAAAGAATTGTGACTTCAGTATTTCCACCTAGATTATCCAAAATAATTTAGAAAGGAAATTATTTTGGTAAAGAACATCTGAGCAACCCCACATACACATCTGGCTGTATCAATACAATTTAATGGTTGAATTTGGACATTCCTTTCATTAAATTTTAATAGCCAGCAATAGTGCCTTAGATTAATACCAAATAGGGAGTCAGAAATTTCACTGTTACAGTTATGCACTGAATAGTCATCCTTTCATGCAAAGGGAAAAGCATTTTCCTGCCCTATCTCTCAACTCTCAGTGCCTTTGACACTCTGTAATCTGTCTGTGATAAGTAATGCTGAAAATTACACATTATCTCCACCTAGAACAAGGATAGGACAGGGAATTGTGAGCTTGGTCAGCTTGTCCATTCTGGTAATGTTTAAAAGAATTGCATAACACAAACTAAAAATGTGGAAGCTTTCCTCTCTTCTTTTCTCCACCCAAATTATGTTGACAATCAGTACTTCTATTGATGTTTCTTTGCATGCATCCTTTTCAAAAATGTTTGTGGATGACTTCCTTCTTCTAATAGGAAAACATAGAGCTTGATGGACTAAAATAGGGAATCTATGACAATCCCATGTCACCCCAGTTTGACAAGTGCCAAGCTTGCTTATCTATAAATCATTCAAGTCTCTCAGGATCCATGCATTTCTTGGCAAAAGCAAAACTGATGTCACCATTTAGCGGTAGGTAAAATTGTCATGACGCTGCTTACATCCAGTGTTGTGGAACATGCTTCAGACGGCACCATCGTAGACTTCACTAATCTTATCTGCAAATTTTAGTGAGCAGCCCTAGGTTTGTGCTCAGCGTGATCCGTTTCACTGGTCTAAGTGGCATTTTAATTAAACAGTGCTCCAAGGCTGCATATTAAATGGAAAATGAAATTAGGGCATATTCCTAAGTAGAATTCAGTTTGTCTACTATAATAAACAAAGGTAAATTTTAAATTTCATTTTTTCAAATCCTTACTGTGTTGATGTTAATATTTAGTTGGCCCTGGAGAGTTTAAACAGTAGGATTTTCTTGTAAACATCCAATTCAATAAATTTTAAAAGACTGCTCCACTAGAAAAATGAGATCTGTTGTGTGAGTTCACCCCAAAATATTCAGTTGATAAATGTGCTGCTGACTTACTGCGTTAGGATCAACTGTGATGAATTATGCCTATGAAATATAATAGCCTATGATTCCAAGCTGTTCAGAAATTAATTATATCTGAAGGTTTAGGTAAAGTAAAATATACATGTACTTCTTTTAGTGTCATATATTATAAATTGTAATGAATTATTAATTAGTGAAATTATTTGTTTAATGGCTGGCTCTGCCTGAAACTATCTGATCCATGGATCTTGTGACTTGTCACTCTATCCTCGGGCCCAGCACAGGGCCTAACTCACAGTAGGTTATCAATAAATATTTCTTGAAAGAAAAGAAAGTCTCACAAAATATATTACATATGAAAGCTATGTTAAGTAGTGCCATTGGTAAAATGACTACATTGTCCAAAGCAACCTACAGATTCAATGCAGTCCCTATTAAAATACTAATCTCATTCTTCACAGAATTAGAAAAAATTTCTAAATTTCATAGGAGACCAAAAAGCCCAAATAGCCAAAGCAATTCTGAGCAAAAGTAACAAAGCTGGAGTCATCACTTGACCTGACTTCAAAATTTATTACAGGGCTATGGTAACCAAAACAACATTGATACAAAAACTGATACATAGACCAATGTAACAGAATAGAGAATCCAGAAATAAAGCCTCACATTTAGAGCTAACTGATCTTTGACAAAGCCAACAAGATCTTATGTTGGATAAAGGACACCCTCTTCAATACATAGTTCTGGGGAAATTGATTGTCATGTGCAGAAGAATGAAACTGGACCCCTATCTCTCACTGTATACAAAAATCAACTCAAATGGATGAGTGACCTAAACATAAGACCCAAAACCATAAAAATATTAAAAGGAAACCTAGAGGAAACTTTCTTGGACACTGGTCTAAGAAAAGAATTTTTGACTAAGACCTCAAAAGCACAGATAACAAAAGCAAAAGAAGAAAAAATGGACTATGTGAAACTAAAAATTTCTGCACAGCAAAGGAAACAAGCAATAGAGTGGAAAGATAGTATGTTGAATGGAAGAAAATATTTGTAAATCATTCATCCAACATGCGACTAATATCCACAATATATGAAGCAATCAAACAGGAAAAGAACAAAGAATGCCATTAAAAAGTGGCCAAAGGATATGAATAGACATTTCTCGAAGACATACAAATTCTAACAGGTATATTTGAAAAATCAACATCACTAATCATTAGAGAAATGTATTTAAAAACCACAGCGAGATATCATCTTACCAGGTCAGAATGGTTATTATTAAAAAGACAAAAAAAAAATACCAGATGTTGGTGAGGATGCAGACAAAAGGGAACTGTTAGACACTATTAGTGGCGATGTAAGTTAATACCGCCACTATGAAAAACAGTATGGAGATTTCTCAAAAAAAACTGCAGCAATCCCACTACTGGATATCTACCTAAAGCAAAATAAATCAATGTATCAAAGAGATTCCTGCATTCACATGTTTATTGCAGCACTATCCAAAACAGCACAGACATGAAATAAACCTAAGTGTTCATCAACAGATGAACTGATACAGAAAATGTTACATACATACATACACACACACGCACACGTAGTAGAATAATATTCAGTCATAAATAAAAAGAAATTAAATTATATCATTTGCAGCAACATGGATGGAACTTGAGGTCGTTATCTTAAGTGAAGTAAGCCAGCACAAAAAGACAAATATCACATGTCCTCACCTACATGTGGGAGCTGAAAAATGGGGTCATATAGAGGAAGAGAATGGACAGAGAGATAACACACTATGAAAGATGAGTGGACGTTGAGGGGAGGCTGAAGAAAAGTGGGTTAAAGGGTGCAAACATACAATAAGATAGAATAAATTCAGTGTTTGATAGAGTGGGGAGACTGTACTTAAAATTGCATTGTACTCGGGTGGTTGACACCCTGAATACCCTGACTTGATCACTATGCATTATATACGTGTAACAAAATTTCTTGTGTATGCCATAAATTTGTATAAATTAAAAAATATGGTTATTTCTCTTTTGAACCTCAATGATTTTTTACTGCTTTTGCCTTTGAGTCGCTGTACAATGAAACCCTAGTCCTAGAATCTCTAATTTCTTCAATATTGGACTTAATATTTTTTGACTGGTTAGCGATTTTGTATACAGCTCAGCTCATTTGCTATTGTTTGTACTGGATTTCAAGTTATTTTACATCTTTAACTTTATTTTTTGAATAAGAGAACATGAATATTAATGTAGTATAGGAAGAAGGTAAACTCAGAGAAGTCTCATTCCCTTTCCGATCCCTCCCAGTTGTCTGTTCATATCATCTCTTATAGTTAAGCACTTTCTTTAATTTTTGGCTCTCCTTCCTATGTTCTTTTTTTTTAATGAAAATATGAGTGTTTTTGTTTACCAACATATTCTGCAAATAACCACATATCAGATCACAGAGATGTTCTTCAGAAATTTTACAGCTGTATAGTACTATACTGTCTGCATATACCATGTTAATTTTACCAGTCATCTCTGTTTGGGTATCTAGATTGTTTCCATGGTTTGCTATTAAAATAATGGTGCATTGAATAACTTTGTTTATTTGCTGAAAAAGTATGTTGAAGATGAAATTTTAGAGGAATTTCTCAGAGGAGAGATTATTGAGTCAAAGGGTAAAATTTCTCTGGTTATGTTAGCTCTTGGTAAATTCTTCTAGAGATTGTACCACATTGCCCATCCACCAGCAAGGTATGAGGGGCCAGTTTCTGCACAACCTTTCTAATAGTGTGTCATTAAGCTTTTGAATTTTTTAAAAAATATATTTTATTGCACTTTAGGTTCTGGGGTACATGTGCAGAACATGCAGGGTTGTTGCAAAGGTGAATACATGGCAATGTGGTTTGCTGCCTCCATCCTCATCACATATATCTGGCACTTCTCCCCGTGTTATCCCTCCCCAACTCCCTACCCCCACTGTCCCTCCCTTAGTCCCCCCCAACAGACCCCAGTGTGTGATGTTCCCCTCCCTGTGTCCATGTGTTCTCATTGTTCAACACTCGCCTATGAGTGAGAACATGCGGTGTTTGATTTTCTGTTCTTGTGTCAGTTTGCTGAGAATGATGGTTTCCAGATTCATCCATGTCCCTACAAAGGACACAAACTCATCATTTTTTATGGCTGCATAGTATTCCATGGTGTATATGTGTCACATTTTCCTTGTCCAGTCTATCATCGATGGGCATCTGGGTTGTTTCCAGGTCTTTGCTATTGTAAACAGTGCCACAGTGAACATATGTGTACATGCATCTTTATAATAGAACATTTTATAATCCTTTGGATATATACCCAGTAATAGGATTGCTGGGTCAAATGGAATTTCTATTTCTAGGTCCTTGAGGAAGCACCACACTGTCTTCCACAATGGTTGAACTAATTTACACTCCCACCAACAGTGTAAAAGTGTTCCTATTTCTCCACGTCCTCTCCAGCATCTGTTGTCTCCAGATTTTTTAATGATCGCCATTCTAACTGGCGTGAGATGGTATCTCAGTGTGGTTTTGATTTGCATTTCTCTAATGGCCAGTGATGATGAGCATTTTTTCATATGTTTCTTATCCTCATATATGTCTTCTTTTGAAAATTGTCTGTTCATATCCTTCATCCACTTTTGAATGGGTTTTTTTTCTTGTAAATCTGTTTTAGTTTTTTGTAGATTCTGGATATTAGCCCTTTGTCAGATGGGTAGTTTGCAAAAATTTTTTCCAATTCTGTTGGTTGCCGGTTTAATCTAATGATTGTTTCTTTTGCTGTGCAGAAGCTCTGGAGTTTAATTAGATCCCATTTGTCTATTTTGGCTTTTGTTGTCAATACTTTTGGTGTTTTGGTCATGAAGTCCTTGCCTATGACTATGTCCTGAATGGTTTTGCCTAGGTTTTCTTCTAGGGTTTTTATGGTGTTAGGTCTTATGTTTAAGTCTTTAATCCATCTGGAGTTAATTTTAGTGTAAGATGTCAGGAAGGGGTAGAGCTTCTGCTTACTGCACATGGCTAGCCAGTTTTCCCAACACCATTTATTAAACAGGGAATCCTTTCCCCATTGCTTGTTTTTGTCCAGTTTGTCAAAGATCAGATGGTTGTAGATGTGTGGCGTTGCCTCTGAGGTCTCTGTTCTGTTCCATTGGTCTATATCTCTGTTTTGGTACCAGTACCATACTGTTTTGATTACTGTAGCCTTGTACTATAGTTTGAAGTCAGGTAGCATGATGCCTCCAGCTTTGTTCTTTTTGCTGAGAATTGACTTGGCTATGTGTGCTCTCTTTTGGTTCCATATGAAGTTTAAGGTGGTTTTTCCAGTTCTGTGAAGGGGGTCATAGGTAGCTTCATGGGGATAGTGTTGAATATATAAATTACTTTGGGCAATATGGCTATTTTCACAATATTGATTCTTCCAAAACATGAGCATGGAATGTTTTTCCATCTGTTTGTGTCCTCTCTTATTTCCTTGAGCAGTGGTTTGTAGTTCTCCTTGAAGAGGTCCTTTACATCCTTTGTTAGTTCTATTCCCAGGTATTTTATTCTCTTTGTAGCAATTGTGAATGGCAGTTCGTTCTTGATTTGGCTCTCTTGGAGTCTGTTATTGGTGTATAGGAATACTTATGATTTCTGCACAATGATTTTGCATCCTGAGATTTTGCTGAAGTTGCTTATCAGTTTCAGGAGATTTTGGTTCGAGACGATAGGGTCTTCTAAATATACTATCATGTTGTCTGCAAATAGAGGCAATTTGACTTCCTCTGTTCCTAATTGAATACCCTTTATTTCTTTTTCTTGCCTGATTGCTCTGGCTAGAACTTCCAATACTATATTGAATAGGAGTAGTGACAGAGGGCATCCTTGTCTAGTGCCAGATTTCAAAGGGAATGCTTCCAGTTTTTGCCCATTCAGTATGATATTGACTGTGGGTTTGTCATAAATAGCTTTTATTATTTTGACATACGTTCCGTTGATACCTAGTTTATTGAGAGTTTTTAGCATAAAGGGCTGTAGAATTTTGTTGAAGGCCTTCTCTGCATCAATTGAGGTAATCATGTGGTTTTTGTCTTTGGTTCTGTTTATGTGGTGAATTATGTTTATAGACTTGCATATTTTGTACCAGCCTTGCATTCCCAGGATGAAGCCTACTTGATTGTGATGGATAAGCTTTTTGCTGTGCTGTTGCAATCAGTTTGCCAGTATTTTATTGAAGATTTTTGCATCGATGCTCATCATGGATATTGGCCTGAAGTTTTCTTTTCTTGTTGAGTCTCTGTCAGGTTTTGGTATCAGGATGATGTTGGTCTCATAAAATGATTTGGGAAGGATTCCTTCTTTTTGGATTGTTTGGAATAGTTTCAGAAGGAGTGGTATCAGCTCCTCTTTGTATGTCTGGTAGAATTCAGCTGTGAACCCATCTGGACCTTGATTTTTTTGGTTGGTTGGCCATTAATTGCTGCCTCAGCTTCAGCCCTTGTTAGTGGTCTATTCAGGGTTTCGATTTCTTCCTGGTTTAGGCTTGGAAAGGTGCATGTGTCCAGGAATTTATCCTTTTCTTCCAGGTTTACTGGTTTATGTGCTTAGAGTTTTTGTAGTAATATCTGATTGTAGTTTGTATTTCTGTGGAATCTGTGGTGATATCCCTTTTATTGTTTTTTATTTCATCTATTTGATTCTTCTCTCTCTTTCTTTTTTATTAATCTGGCTAGTGGTCTATTTTGTTGATCTTTTCAAAAAACCATCTCCTGGATTTATTAATTTTTTGAAGGATTTTTTGTGTGTCTATCTCCTTCAGTTCTGCTCTGATCTTAGTTGTTTCTTGTCTTCTGCTAGCTTTTGAGTCTTTTTTTGATCTTGCTCCTCTAGCTGTTTCCATTTTTATGATATGGTGTCAATTTTAGATCTCTGCTTGCTTCTCATGTGGGCATTTATTGCTATAAATTTTCCTCTAGACACGGCTTTAAATGTGTCCTGGAGATTCTGGTATGTTGTGTCTTCATTCTCACTGGTTTTGAGGAACATCTTTATTTCTGCCTTCAATTCATTGTTTATCCAGTCAACATTCAAGAGCCAGATGTTCAGTTTCCATGAAATTGTGCGGTTCTGAGTTAGTTTCTTAATCCTGAGTTCTAATTTGATTGCACTGTGCTCTGAGAGACTGGATGATTTCTCTTCTTTTGCATTTGCTGAGGAGTTATTTACTTCCAATTATGTGGTCAAAATTAGAGTAAGTGTGATGCGGTGCTGAGAAGAATGTATATTCTGTGGATTTGGAGTGGAGAGTTCTATATATGTCTATTAGGTTTGCTTGGTCCAGATCTGAGTTCAAGTCCTGGATATCCTTGTTAATTTTCTGTCTCGTTGATCTGTCTAGTGTTGACAGTGGAGTGTTAAAGTCTTCCACTATTATTATGTGGGAGTCAAGTCTCTTTGTAGGTCATTAAGAACTCTGTTGTAGGACTGCTGGAAGTCTACTCCAGACCCTGCTTGCCTGGGGATCACCTGCAGCAGCTGCAGAACAGTAAGGGTTGCGGGCATTTTCATCTTCTGTTATCTTTGTCCCAGAAGGACACCTGCCAGATGTCAGCCTGAGCTTTCATTTATAAGGTGTCTCTTTGGATATATGGAGGTTGGGGAGCTGCTTGAGGAGACAGTCTGTCCCTTGTAGGAGCTCAAGTGCTGAGCTACAGGCTCCGTTGTTCTGTTCAGAGCTGCTGGGCAGGTATGTCTAAGTCTGCTGCAGAGGAACTCATAACCACCTTTTTTCCCTGGTGCTCTATCCTGGGAAGGTAGGGCTTTATTTATAAGTTCCTGATGTGCTGCTGCCTTTTTTTCAGGGATGCCCTGCCCAGTGAGGATGTAGTCTATCCGCAGTCTGCCAGCAGAGGCATTGCTGAACTGCCATGGGCTCTGCCCAGCTGCTGTGTGAACTTCCTTGCAGTTTTGTTTATAGAGATATAGTTAGAACTGCCTTGGTAATGGTGGTCTGCCTCAGTAATGATGGACTGTCTCTGTAATGGCGGACTGCCTCGGTAATGGTGAACTGCCTCAGTAATGGCAGACTGCCTTGGTGTTGATGGACTCCCTTGGTGATGGCAGACGCCCTTTCCCCCACAGAACTGGACCATCCTGGGTCCAGCTGTGCTTGCTCTGAAACTCTCAATCCAGAGTGTTTCAGATTGCTGGTCTTTGTGGGGATGGGACCCGCTTAGCCAGATCACCTGGCTCCCTATTTCATCCCCCTTTTTTTCAGTTAAATGGGCGACTCTGTCTCCCAGGTGTTCCAGGTGCCAGTTGAAACGGCCTTCCAGATTTGTGTGAGTTTTTGTGTGGAAACCTGCTACACAGGCTTAAATAGATATGCTGGAGAATCGTGGCACTTTTCCACCCAGGAATCTCCTGGTGTGTGGGCAGTAAAAACTCATTTGGAAATGCGGTGATCACTCACCCTCTGCGTTCTCACTGGGAACTGCACTCTAGAGCTGTTCCTATTCAGCCATCTTGGATCTCCAGCCAAGCTTTTGAATTTTTGTGTCTGATAGGGAATGATGTCTCAACATTTGTATATACATATGTGAACTCTCTGTTCCTGGCTTTTGCATATTCCTCTATTAGGTTATTAGGGTTTCTCCCCTCTTCTATTTAAAAAAGTTTTTTATTAAGGAGAGTAGCTCTTTATCACTGATATCTTACAATTATTTTCTGTCAGTTAATCATTTATCTTTTAGTATTAGTTATGGTACTTTGAGCTATAGAAGATATTCTTTTCTGTTTTTATGTAGATAAATTTGTCAAGTTTGAATCATCGTAAGAAAGCCTTTCCTCATACCTGGATTATAAAGGAATTTACCCCGAGTACTCACATCATTTCTTTTTTAAAAAAATTGAGACAGAGTCTCATATGTCGCCCAGGCTGGAGTGCAGTGGTACGATCTCGGCTTTGTGCAACCTCTGCCTCCTGGATTAAAGGGATTCTCCTGCCTCAGCCTCCCAAGTAACTGAGATTACAGATGTGTGCTATCACAGCTGGCTAATGTTTGCATATTTTGTAGAGACAAGGTTTTGCCACGTTGGCCAGGCTGGTCTCGAACTCCTGACCTCAAGTGGTCCCCTGCCTTGGCTTCCCAAAATGCTAAGATTACAGGTGTGAGCCACTGCGCCTAGCCTCATCTCGTTTCATTAGTTTATTGTATACTTGGAGATTACTATGGTAAATCGACTAAAAACCTGTCTAATTTAGTTATCTGGGGCTCATTTTCATCAATTATAGTTTTCTAAGAAATTGCCCATTTTATTCAGGTTTTCAAATTCTGTTAGTGAGCCAGGCGCAGTGGCTCACACCTGTTACCCCAGCATTTTGGGAAGCCAAGGCAGTGGATCCCAAAGGTCAGGAGATTGAGACCATCCTGGCTAATACTGTGAAACCCTGTCTCTGCTAAAAATACAAAAAATTAGCTGGGCATGGTAGCACTTGCCTATAGTCCTAGCTACTCAGGAGGCTGAGGTCGGAGAATTGCTTGAAACTGAGAGGCTGAGGTTGCAGTGAGCCAAGATCACACCACTGTACTCCAGCCTGGCAACAGAGTGAGTCTCTGTCTCTCAAAAAAAAAAAAAAATTATTGGCATACATGTGTGCCAGGTATTACTTTATTTTATGGATACATAGCATATGCATATATTTATGGAATACAGGAAATATTTTGATATAGGCATGTAATGCATAATAAGTGAAGATAAATGGGATATCCATCACTTCATGTGTCTTTGTGTTACAAATATTTCAATTATATTCTTTTAGATATTTTTAATGTACAATGAAATATTGTTGAATATAGTCACCCTGTTATGCAATGAAATACTAACTCCTATTCTAACTGTATTTTTGTACCCTTTTACTATCTCCACTTCCCCTATTACCCTTACCATCCTGTGGTTACCATCATTCTCCTCTATATATTCATGAGTTCAGTTGTTTTTAGTTTTAGCTCCCAAAACTGGATGAGAACATGTGACATTCGTCTTTCTGGCTTGTTTCACTTAATATGATGTCTTCTAGTTGTCGTTGCAAGTGATAGGATCTCATTCTTTATTATGGTTGAATAGTACTCCATTGTATATACATAGCACATTTTCTTCATTCATCTGTTGATGGACACTTAAGGTTGTTTCCAAATGTTGGCTATTTATTTTTATTATTGCTTCCTTCTTGGTACTTCTTACTTTGTTATGTGTGACTTACCTCTTTTTAATCTTAAGGTAGCTAGTGTTTATCTTGCTTTAAAAAAAAAAAAAAGAAATAGCATTTTATTAGTGTTACTATTTTTCTGTTTTGTACAATATTCATTTTTGCTTCTATTATTTGTTTTCTGCGTGTGTGTGTGTGTTGTCTGTAGAGGTTCCTTTGTTGTTCGTTTTATAGCTTTTTAAATTGTAAATTTACTTTCATTATTCCCATTTTTCAATGTGTATAATAAAATTTCCTGTGGTCACTGTTTTAATTGTGTGTTATAGATTTTTTATTTACTATTTTTACGTATTCATTATAGAAAATAAGCAATTTCAGTTTACATTTCCTCTTTGGACCTAGAGTTATTTTGAGTTCTTAATTTCGGGAAGAAATTTTCTTTGATCATAATTTTCATACTAACATCTAGATTTTATTGCATTACGGTCAGAGATTATTGTTTGCACCATTTCTGCTTCGTGAAACTTAAGACTTTTTTGTAATTTACATATATACAATTTTGGAGACTGTTTCATACGTACTTGAGAAGGATATGTATTTTCTATTATTGGAATATCAAATTGGAGAGAGAAAGATGGATGGAAAGAAAGGGAATAAGAGCCAAAGATCTGCCTAATTAAAGATGTTATTTAGTTCTTCCATATCTATAATTTTGTCAACTTTATCTCTCTTAGACTGAAAATAGTCGAAGTGCTTCTTATTAGTTTATTTTTCCTCACAACTCCTGTAATTACTGTTTTGTGAAGGTGATTTATATTATTTGGCACACAAATATTGATAACTGTTGTAGAGCATTATGAATTGTGACCTTTATTGTTATAAAGTAGGATTCCTTGTCATATTTAATGCTTTTGACTTGAATTCTTCCATCTAATATGAAGACTGTAAACCCTGTTTTATTTTTCCTATTTGTCAGGCCTATCTTTGCCCAAACTTTATTTTTAGCTTTCTCAGAAAGCTAAAATGTGTGTCATCTTTGCAGGATGGAGTCAGGTTTTTCTTTATAAGCCAAATAGAAAATGTTAATAAGAAAGGTAAATTACATTCAATTCTATGTTTGGTTTTAACTCTATCATATTTTATTTATTGCTCATGTGATATTATGACTGTTTATTTCCCTATATGGCTTATTTTCTTTCTTTATTGTGGTATGTAGGATGGTTTTCATTTGTATTCTAATGTTTGCCTTTTTACTGATAACTTTTTTAAGCCCCTTATTCAGTTGTCAACTTGAAACGATATTCGTTGACTCCCACCTGTTGCCTAAGCAATAGTCCATGAGCTCATTGGCCATTCTACTTTTTTTCCCTCTCCTCTCTTTTTTAATTACATTATTTCCATATTGTCTACACATAAGACATTTACAAATTATTCTTCTACTTTTGTCCCCATCTTTGAGCTTAGATCTACAATTAAATGTGTTGAATGATTACCATTAGTCCTTGCCTCAAATTATCTCTTGCTTGAGTAGCTTGGTTTAATTAAGTAGGTATGTGTCTGGAAGGGATCTTGGGTAGAATGGACTATTTGTAGGGTGTGTGTGTGTGTGTGTGTGTGTGTTTGCATACATGATAGTAGAGGGTGGTAATGAAAGTTGAAGTACAGTTTGGCTGGATAGAAAATTCTTAGCTCAAACTTTCTTTGAGACGCTTTAAAATGCTGCTTCACTGTTTTCTAGATGTGTATGTTCTTCCTGAGATTTAATGTTAATTTGATTTTTCCATTGTAAGGAGCTTATCTTCTAGCCATGTTTTCTCTATCTTTTAAAGTCTAATGACTTACTGGTATGTATTTTGGAATTGACTGTTTGGGGACAGTTTTTCTGGCTATATGGAAACCCTTTTCAACATGTAAATACAGTTATTTTATTTCTGAAAATTTTTCTTGGATAACAATTTTATGTATTAGTTCTATTATGTTTTCTTCTTCTTCATGATTCCAGTTATACATATGCTGGATTATCTCTACCTACCTTCTGTATTATTGACCACTCTGATTCTTTTTACCTTTTTGTTTATTTCATTTACATTATCTTGGCTATTGCCACGGCTTTCCTCAGTAGTCCTTATATTTTCAGTTCACTCTATTTTCTTTTTGACAGCTTGAGATTTAATCATTCCAGATTTTTAAAAAATTTTATTTCATCATATGTCCACTTTCTTTTACTATCTGTCTGTTTTTTGTCCATTAATATTCAGAGCTTTTAAATATCTTATTCAAAGTGGTATTTTTATTTATAAATATTTGTCTTAAAATATCTGTAGGTATCATTCTAATTTTCTTGTTTGCAATTTTGTTTTTGTTTTCTCTTCAGGGAAATTTTCATTAGCTGAATTGTTTTGGTTGTCATTTTCTGATTATTTTCTTACGGTAACTTTCTATAAATATTGTCTGCTTTTGTTTGTTTGTTCTATTTGAAATCCCTTTTGTTCCTAGACCAGCAATAGCTTTCATGTGAGCAAAACTAAAGGACTTGGTGGATTGCTACATTTTTTTTTGGTTCATGAGCACCCTCTTCTGTTGCTTTCATGAAGCACAGATTCCTCAGTGGATGCCTTTTTTTTTTTTTTTTTTTTTCAGGGAGAGTAGTTGGTGTGTCTTATGAACTTATCTGCAGATACTTGATATTCATCTCATACTTTTTTCCTTCATAACCAAGTCCCCCAGGGACAACCCCCATCACTAATATTATCCCCCACTTATTCAGAAGCTGGAACTTCCCAAGACTGTTAGTCTACTCACTCTCAAACACCTTTCTTTCAATTCTTCATAGTTGTGTTCTGATCAACCAGGTTTCTGAGAAACATTTTTTTACTCAGGATGGGAATTTACCTTTCTGAACATGACTTTTCTGTTTCCCCACCTTACCTCAAACCTGCTAGACCCTCCCTTCCTTTCTGCACAGTTTCCACTATGACACTAGCTGGCTACATTGGGTTGGAGCATTCACATCCCTACTTACATATAACTGTTGAAGTTCATAGTATTTTGTTTCTCCTCATTATGTTGTAGATGTAGGTTATGGGTGGCTTTATTGCTCTCTTAGTATATATTTACTGTTTTTAAGGGGTAAGTAGAGAGGTTAAAATATATATGTCAGCCTTTACACTATAAGAGTCCAGGATATTTACATAACTATTTTAAAATGGACAATGATGATGATAAATAGATGGATGGGTGGATTAACACAGGCTTATTGATGTTAAAACTGGAGACACATATTTTGAAGTCCTCCGCATATAGTTGCTTCCCAAATCTTTCTTTGTAGCCAGCCCTTTCTGTAGAGTACTAGAAATATAGAGACAAAGACCTACTGGGTTCATCATGTTTTGACCTTGTAATGCCACTTGCAGCCTTAAACCAAAGATGACCCTTGCTAAGTCTTTACCAGACAACATCGTTTATAGTGCCATGCTTTTCTGCCACCACTTCTTGTCACCATCTCAAATACATAGATGTCATATTTAAGTTAGTGTTGTAAAAGTTCACAGCTTTTCTCCAGATAGTAAAGAGCCCCTGAATCCCCAAAATACTATTGAGTACATACTTTTTCATGTATCAGTAGCTGCCAAGAAAATCACATCTATTTTCTATTTAAATTTGGTAAGATATGTTAAGGAATAAATGTATTTGAAATTTTCTGTGCAATCACATCTTTCATCAACAACCAGCCCATAAAATCATGGTCAGTATTTTAATATTTTATTATAATATGGTGTAATTAAGTACTCAGGTTGACTCCACTTGATAATATGAATTAAATATCATCACTGTAGAATACAGCTCACCTAGTTTTTCTTTCCACTATAAAAATAATAAATCTCCGATACCCAGAGCTCATAAATAAAGACTTCATAGCCTACATTTCCATGATAGTGACTGGGTTTGTGCTCCTCCATGTACACAATATCTGAGAAAAATGAAAGAGAGTGGAATGTATCGGAGCAACATTTTCTATGATCAGTTTTAGGTTTTTTAGTTCTTTCTTTGGTTTTGGTTTGCTTGTTTATTTTCTTGACTGAATGGAACAAAGATTTCTGGTAAACAGGAGCAAACTGGAACCCTGATACACGGAAAAATGTCTGAAGGGCTCCACCCACAGCTTTACCTGTATGTAAGGTAATGGGACTGTGGTTAGCTTTCATTAATGTGTAGAATTAGTTTTTTTTTTTTTTTAAGAGAAAGAATGTGTTCAGGATTTACTTTTACAGTATCAAATGCAATTTTGCATAAAGGAAAAGAGACAAAGATATAATACAGTTTGTTAGCAAAAAGTCCTCTATTGTATATTTTATTCTTGCACAATTATCTTTCTCTTCCTTCTTTTCTTGTTAATTCTAAAAATGTATTTCATATTTTAATAATCTCACTTGTACTAAGGATTCCTAAAACTCCTAAAGACCACACAGGAGCAAAAGGCATATAACTTTTACAGGAAAATTTAGTTATATTTCCCAATTTATATACTAGTTATACAGCAAAAATCTAAAATACTGTAGGAAAAGATTTTAATACACTATATACTACATTACTTAACCTATGGAACTTTTATATATTCTTATTTTCTATTTGAAAGTCATTACCTCTAAAAGAAGAACCTCAATTTTTGTTTTTTCTAAAGAAAGCCTAGTCAATATAAAGTAGTACAGGGTCGAAAGATATGGTTTCTAGTTTCTGGTTTCTGCCTCTGTCTCTAATATCTTAGTATGTTGCATGATTTCTAAATTGGTCTGCCTTCCTGGACTAGGAGGCCCATTCTGGTCTGCCTACCAGAACCAACCTCCATATAACCTTTCATGAGTTTACATAACCAATCCTTGTTGTGGCCCATACAAGATACTACCTCCTAAGAAAGGAACAATGCCTGACTCTAGATTTAGCACTCCTGTTACTGAATCTGTTACTGCTAGGGCCCAGGATGCAGCTGCATTTAAACATGAATGTTGTGTTTACCCAGTTTTTCCAGAGAGGAGAAAGACAGACAACAGAAGAAAAATAAATAAAAGGTAAAATAGCAAAATTAAAAGTCATTCTGTTGAATATAGCTATTGAAAAACATCAACACAAGGCTGGGAATGGTGGTGCACACCTGTAATCCAGCTCTTTGGGAGGCCAAGGTGGGTGGATCACCTGAGGTGGGGAGTTGGAGACCAGTTTTGCCAACATGGTGCTATCCTGTCTTTACTAAAAATACCAAAATATTAGCTAGGTGTAGTGGTGCTCACTTATATTCCCAGCTACTCAGGAGGCTGAGGCACAAGAATCACTTGAACCCAGGAGGTGGAGGTTGCAGTGAGCCAAGATTGTGCCACTGTCCTCCAGCCTGGGTGACAGAGTGAGACTCTGTCTCAAAAATAATAATAACACAGTATAAAACAAGAATATAAGTGCAAAAATTCTACATTCTCATTTAAATTTCAGTTCTATAAAAATGAATCTAGAGTTCTGTGTATCTGATTTCAAATTAATAAAGTGTGAACATGATACCAAAACCTAGCAAGACACAATGAAAAAAGAAAGCTATAGGCCAGTATTTTTGGTGAACATAGATGCAAAAATCCTCAACAAAATACTAGCAAACTAAATTCAATAGCACATCTAAAAGTTAATTCACCATGATCAAGTAGGCATCATTCCTAGGATGCAAGGTTGAGTCAACATAGGCAAATCAATAAATGTGAATCACCACATAAATAGAATTAAAAACAAAAACCATCTGATCATCCCAATAGACACAGAAAAACCTTTCAATAAAATCCAACATCACTTTAATAAAAATCCTCAAGAAACAAAGTGTTGAAGGAACACACCTAAAAATAATAAGAGCCCTCTGTGACAGACCCACAGCCAACATCACACTGAATAGTCGAAAACTGCAAGCATTCCCCCTTGACAACTAGAAGAAGACAAGTACGCCCACTCTCACTACTCCATTTCAACATAATACTGGAACTGTTAGCCATAGCAATTAGACAAGAGAAGGAAATAAAAGGCATCCAAATAGGAAAATAAGTCACTATCTCTCATCACTGATGATATGATTCTATGCTTAGAAAATACTGAAGACTCTGCCAAAAGGCTGTTAAAACTGATAAACAATTTTAGCAAGGTTTCAGGATACGAAAATCAGTAGCATTTCTATAAACCAGTATCATTCAAACTGAAAGCCAAATCCAGAATACAATTCCATTTACAATAGCCACACTCACACGAATACCTAGGAATACATCTAACCAAGAAGATGAAAGGTCTCTACAAGGAGAACTACAAAACACTGCTAAAAGAAATCATAGACTATACAAACAAATAGAAAAACATTCCATGCTCATGGGTTGGAAGAATCAATACCAAAATTGCCATGCTGCCCAAAGCAACCTACAGATTCAATGCTATTCCTATCAAACTATTGATATCATTTTTTACAGAATTAGAAGAATATGCTAAAATTCATATGGAATCCCCCAAAAAAGCCCAAATAGCCAAAGCAAAAAAGAATGAAGTGGGAGGCATCACATTACTTGACTTCAAACTATAATATAAGGCTACAGTAGCCAAAACAGCATGGTACTGGTACAAAAACAGACATATAGATGAATGAAAGAGAATGGAGAACCCAGACACAAAGCCATATACCTACAGTCATCTAGTCTTTTACAAAGTCAACAAAAATAAGCAATAGGAAAGGAATCCCTATTCAATAAGTGTTGCTGGGATAGTTGGCTAGCCATATGCAGAAGGATGAAACTGGACGCCTACCATTCCCTATATACAAATAATAACTCAAGATGAATTAAAGACTTTAGTGTAAGACCTCAAACTTATAAGAATCCTAGAAGAAAACCTTGAAAACACAATTCTAAATGTCAGCCTTGGGAAAGAATTTATGACTAAGTCCTCTAAAAGCAATTGCAACAAAAACAAAAATTGACAAGTTGGACCCAGTTAAACTAAAGAGCTTCTGCACAGCAAAAGAAACTATCAACAGAGTAAAAAGATCTACAGAATGGGAGAAAATATTTGCAAACTCTGTATAAGACAAAGATCTAATACCCAAAATCCATAAGAAACTTAAACAATTGAACATGCAAAAAACAAATAATTTTATTTAAAAATGGACAAAAGAAATGAACAGACACTCCACAAAAGAAAACGTGCAAGCAGCCAACAAACATACAAAAAGCTATTCCACGTCACTAATCATCAGAGAAATGCAACTCAAACCACAAAAAAGATACCATCCTACACCAGTTAGAATGGCTATTAATAAAAAATCAAAAAAACAACGGATGTTGGTGAAGCTGCAAAGAAAGGGGAACACTTATATGGAAAGCAGTTTGACAGTTTCTCAAAGAACTTAAAACTACTAGTTGACCAAGCAATCCTATTACAGGGTATACACCCAAAAGAAAACAAATCATTTTACCAAAAGACACATGCACTCATATATTTTTGCTGTAGCACTGTTTACAATAGCAAAGACGTGGAATCAACCTAGGTGCCTATCAATGGTGGATTGGATAAAGAAAATGTGGTACATATACACCATGGAATACTATACAGCCATGCAAAATAATGAAATCATGTCCTTTGCAGCAACATGGTTGCAGCTGGAGACCATTATCCTAAGCAAATTAATGCAGGAAGAGAAAATCAGATACTGCATGTTCTCACTTATACATGGGAGCTAAGCATTGGATACTGACAGACATAAAGATGGCAACAATAGGCAGTTGGGACTACTAGAAGGTGAAGGGAAGGAGGGTGAAAAGAGTTGAAAAACTAACTGTTGTGTACTATGCTCAGTACCTGGATGATGGGATCATTCATATCCCAAACCTCAGCATCATGTCATATACCCAAATAAGACACCTGCACATGTACCCCACTGAAACTAAAGTAAAAGTTGAAAAAATAAGGTTTTTAAAATAAATAGTGTGAGTAGAAGTCCTCTAATCAATAGTAAGAGTAAGCGACCTAGATTTTTCAATATTTTCATTTTGAAGCTATTTTAGACTTCTAAAACATTATAAAAATAGTACAAAGTGGTTTCACATAACTCCCACTTAGCTGCCCTAACATTTACATCTTTCATAAGTACAGTCATTGAACCCAGGAAATGAACATCCATATAGACTGTTAACTAATCTACCAATCTTATCCAGTTCCTCCAGTAATGTCCTTCTTCTCGTTCAGGATCCAATCCATTATCCCACAGTGCATTTAGTCATCATGTCTCCATATTCTCCTTCACTCTGTGATAATATCCTAGTCTGTTTTTCTCTTTCATGACCTTGACCCTTTCTAAGGGTACTGGCCAGTTACTTTATTGAATGTCCCTCCACTTGAGTATATCATACATTTCTCATGATCAAAATGGCATTCCTGGCCAGGCGCAGTGGTGTGCACTGTGGTTCCAGCTACTCAGGAGGCTGAGGGGAGGGGATTGCTTGAGCCCAGAAGTTTGAGTTCAGCTTGGGCAACACAATGGAACCCCAGCTGTTAAATACACACACATAAGGTTATTATTTTTGGCAAGTATACTATAGAGGCACCCTTCTCAGTGCACAGTATCAGAGTGTGGATATCTTTCTACTGATGGTAACCTTGAGTCAAAGCTATTGTTAGAGATGTTATTTATAAAGCATTAGATCATTTATTTGGAAGGTTCAGTATCTATTTCATGCTATTGAAGTGTTTATTTTTGAAGTTATTTTTCTTTCAATACAAGTTTGTTGCACTTCCCAACCATAGCTTGTTGATTGGATAGGCTCTGTATCTTCCAGAGGGACACAGCCCAGGCCATATTTGATTAATCCGTAGGTAGATTGTTGATTGGAGGGCAGCCATCATATTGCCTGGCCAAACCAAGTAACTTGGAACTATTATGAAGAAAATCAACTGGGCCAATGAATTCTTTGTGGAGATGGGATACTGAACTAGGAAACTGAGACAATAAAGTATTGACAGCAGCTCTTGAGATAAAAAGCAACATATAGCCTGGTATGAGGTAGCTATTCTAGGACATATGCAAGATGAGCAAGTAGAAGTAGCCAGTCCCTTGAAGAGAAGGAACAGTATGCCCAGAGTGAAAAGGAACCAAGAGAAAGACACAGATGCACCAAAATAAAAGACATACTGTAGTTCAAAAGACAATGAAAGAGACCAAATGAATCCTTGTGAGATATCTTGAGATATTTATGCTAAGTTCCTTGCAGCTTTCTAGGATGTGGGTTCCATTTCCTTAAGAAGTACTGTCTTTACAACCAGGGACACATGCCTGTAGTCTCTGCTATGCAGAAGGCCGAGGTGAGGGGATTGCTTGAACACAAGAATTTGAGGCCAGCCTGGGCAACATAGTAAGACCCCATCACAAAAAAAAAAAAAGAAGAAAGAAAGAAAAGAAATAAAAAACCATTGTCTTTGGATTTCTACAAGTTTCCCCTTTGTAGCCTAAAAATTGAGCTAGCCTAAAGGGGTCTCTGTTTTCTATAATGAAAATGTACCTGACTAAAACATAAGTCAATAAAATAATATTTGGGAAGCACAATTAAATTAAAAATATATAGCATGTCGACTGTGGCAGAATCTAGGCAAAGCTGAGTGCATGTTTAATCTTCTGTTTTTATTCCAGTTTTAAAAAGCTGATATGATTGACTGCAAATTAGACATTGTTCAGAGTAGGAATATTTCATCACTGAAGTTGCTCCATGGTTCCATGGCCTGAAGAAAATCTCAATTAAAAGAGTTCTTAATGCAGCATTAACCTTGCTGATCTCAAGGGTTTATTTTTTCCTGTTGCATAGTGTATGTTATTCTTTCATCAGTGTGACCTTAATCATCCACAGATTTGTCAGGTATTGTTGAATATGGTATTCTAAATAACCTAGGACCCAAAAGCTCCAAGGTACATGCTTGTCTGATTGGGCAAATAGTACAATGTTGGAAATTCTTTTTCTCATCTGTTAGCTTAATTTAAAGAAGCAGCAGTTGTTTTTCTAAAACGAATCCAAGTCCAAATAGCTTAATTTTCACAGTGAAAGATAATTCTTAACTTTCTTAGTTTTTCATCATCTAGACGTGTACTCTTCAGTGTATAAAGTTAAAACATTTATTTTATGACTTGTCTTTTTTTAGGAGTGAAGAAAAACTTGTGAAAATTGTGATTTTTCATTAACATTCTAGCTTAAATCTTTGTTTTTGAAGCAAAACCTCAAAGGAATACACACAAACACACACATGCCAACAGATACAGGTACACGTTAATATATACACACACATACAAGTACCTTTTAAAACAATAGTAGTATATTTTAACATCCCTTCTGCTACAAATGAAGCAATGCATGTATCTGTTGTTGGTTTCTTGTAAGGTTCTTCCATCAATTCCTTGAAAATATTCAAAATGAAACAAATGATGCTCTTTGTAACAGAAGGTTAGAACTAGTGTATAATTCTGCCTCAAAGTGAGTCTAGGACCCCTAACAGTTCTTAAAATACAAGTGTTTATAATACATAATTTTGTTTTAGCATGCAATAATAGTTTACTTTGGAAATATGAAACAAACAAACAAAATATATTGATATCTTATAAAAAAAAATAAAGCAGATTCTCCCCTAAATACTGATGAGGACTGCTTGATGGCAAATGGGAAAGTATAATATATAAATTGTACCTAGGAAATTTGGCATTGTAAATCTGACAAAGATAAAGAATCATTGAACTCTGCCTTTCTGGGATACATTGCTTAGAAATAGTAAACAAACTGAAGGAATCATTTACTTTATAAAAGATAATTGTACAAACTTTGACCATGAAGTGCTTCCATATGGCATTGGCATTAAGAAGTAGGACTGTATTCATAAGTTAACTGTGTTAGGCTTTTACTCTTTATATTTATTGAACATGATTGTTTTATATATTATTACATTTATAAGATATTAAACCTCTTATAAATACATATCCCTGTATTGAACCATATTAATAAATGAATAAATATGCATAATATTAATTGCTGACCTCTGTATATTATTTTACTTTAGGATGAGCTGCTTATAAAAAAGGTTTTGGATGAGCTGTTTATAAAGGGCACTCAGTAGATACTTGTCAAATGAGTTCCTTTTTACTAGAATTTGCCAGTAGCTTGGGGGATTTGGTGAAAACCATCTGGATAGTTATTCTCCTTGATCTAAATTAAGTGGTGTTTATGCTGTGATAAAGTTTCTGAATTGATATTTAAATCAGTTAAGCTTACTGGAACTAGAGTACAAGGTTTTTGAGTCCTGAGTTGTTGGCATGATAAAATGAGTTAGTACCTAGAAAATCTGTCAGTATTCAAACCACAGACAATACTAAGTAAAGGTTTACTCTATCTTTCTGAAAGAAAGATTTCTTAAGGTGCTCAAAAATTTGGTGCTGTATGTTTATTGAGGTATCCCTCTTAGTATGAATCATATCTTTGGCTGCAGAAATACTCATATGTTAGATTATAAACTGCTTTCCCCAACTCTACTTAGAGTGTTATGAAAGAGAAGGCATTTGCACTGTTAACTTTCTAAAACTCCAAAAAATCTAAATTCTAAAATGTATATGTTCCTAAAAGTTTTGGATGAGGTATTGCGGATCTCTATTTAATCTGATGGTACAGAGAAACAAAATCACTCATACATTCTCAGTGAGATGATAAATTAGTACTTTTTAGTGAGTGGGAAGGTGGAAATCTGGCAATATATGTCAAAAACAATAAAAAGATCCATGCCCTTTGATCCAACATTTCACATCTAGGAATTTGCCCATACTGTATTATAAAAAAATGATAAAAGATTTACATTTTAGTAGGTCCAATACAGATGACACAAGACAAGTAAAAACTGGCAAGTCCCAAACGTTCAATAATAGAAAAATAATAGAATTACACAGCTTCTAGCCATGCTGCAGACAACTGCTGGTGCCATCTTAAAAATGATATTGTGCAGTAACACACATGCACATTGAGTGACATCCTTGATATTCTATTAAGTAGAAATGTCAGGCTATAAAAGTAATATGCACCATATGATGTAATTTGTTTTAAAAGTATTTGCACATATATGCATAGAACATTATTTGAAGGACATTCACCAAAATGTTAAAAGTGGTTATTTCTGGGTGGCAGGGTTGCAGATAATTCCAGTTTTCTTTTGATAATTGTGCTTTGTCAAGAGTAATATGTATTATTACTATAATAATAAAACTTTTAAACTTCACTGAAATACGCTATTTAAACATGTCAATATATCTTAGGTTTCAAATTCTATATATATAAAAATTCATGTCTATCAAGAAAATACAATATTATTCATATTTGAAGGAGTTAATAATTACAAAGCCTTGGCATTTTTGGAAAACGGTATTATGAAGCAAAGCCTAGTTTTCAGACAGCATGTGTTTACCTATAATAGGATTTATAGTATTGCTGATATTTTTAAATGCGTGAATTAAAATTAGCTATGGATATTTGAAAATATGAACTATATTATTAAGAAAAGTATGTTCACAATTTTAGACCTTATTTTTAAATATGCCCAAAGAGTACATTGGCAGCGTTCAAATTCTGACCTATGTGGAGTAAGAGCAAGCTAACCATCTCAAATAGTGGGATATCAATTGAGAATTTATAATGGCTTTGTTTTAGTCATCAGAAACAATTTGCTATCCTCAGAAATATATTTTGAAAATGTGGTCTTTGTCCTGAAATGCTCCTTTAGCAATACAAATAAATAAGAGAACCATATGCACTTTCAGGAAAGTGATTTGCCTTCTATATTGCACTAAATGGTGATAACGTGATGACATGCCATCTTACTATTTCTCATGAGATAAATGGCTAGACCCAGCAGCATATCTGCAGAGAAGAGAGCTCTGTGTTTTAACTGCCAATTTTCAAGTCAGTGCCTCTTATAGTTTCTGTAATATGTTCTGAAATTTCTTGCTGACTCTGAATGCTTTGTTCCACTTTGGTAGACTGTTTCTGCAATCCATGAACAATTAAATTATATTACTTTTTATTAGAAAATGTGATATCTGTTCTTTATTAACTGAAAGAAATAATTCTTTATTTTTCAGAGCTTCCATATGGCTGGGAAAAAATCGATGATCCCATTTATGGCACTTATTATGTTGAGTAAGTCTCTAAGTGTGATATTAACTTGTTATTAATATGCTGTGAAATTATGTTAGTATTTTATTTATTGAGCATGTGTGGCTAACAGCCCCTTCATTTCCCTTTCATGTTACTTTGAAGTATCCACCAAGACTAGCAGCACTAGCTAGCTGTTTCTTTCCTCTCCAGCTGGCTAATTTGTCATTCCTTTCCTTTGACTGAACGATTCTAAAACACCAATTGAAAAAGTGTGTTTCACACTGTCCTCTAAATGAGTGATAATTAAAGATATCAAAGTAAATGCCTTTCATTTTGCAATCAAAATGTTGGGAGCTGACTGGTTGTGCAAACAAGATGTTCTATTAAAACAGATTTCAAAGTCAATTAAATGAATCAGCCATATTTTGTAGTTGAAAAATAAAATAAAATTTAGAATTTTTTTTTTAGGACATCATTCCAAATCAACAGTATTCTTTCAGTACATTGGACTTCTATGTTACCTATTGGAGGTTTCATTGTAATAATTTGTCATGGTGTGAATTATCCCCCCATGCATCCTTGTATTCAGAATAAAGAAAACATTTGGGGTTAAATTACATATACCTATTTTTCTTGGAAAATAAGTCATATTCATAATTTTCAAAAGTTAAATATGTGATTAATTTTTCTAGAACTCTCTCTTCCCCTAGACAATTGTTTTTAATTCTTACCTGTTGTATAATGTTCCTAAAGTTATTTGGGTGAATAACAAAGCCTACATATTCCTGGGAAACACTACCCAAGAAATACAGAGTTTGAAAAACAAATGACTTCACATTGTTCGTTAAGGTCTTACTTTGTTTTCTCCAGCCACACTCTGTTTAACAGTAATTACAGGTAGTCAAGGATCACAGATTAGCTTTAGTGCTAAATTGTTTTTGTAACAATATTCAAACCATTACTGAGCTGTTATTAGGTGTCAAGCCCTTCTTGGCACCGGAGATGTAGAGATAGGTAAAATCTGTGTGCTCCTTGCCTTTGAGTATGTCCCTCACGGCGCTTGTCTTGAATACTTTCACCCATCGTTTTCGTTTGGAGAAGCCCCCATTTTGGCTCCACAGTCAGTCATTTTCAGATTCACGGTCAAGGTGAATTGAGCTCATTTGCCACATGCAATCTTCTAGCATAGTCTCTAATGTATAGTGTCACACAGACACTGAATAGATACAAAAATGTAAGATAAATACACAGAGGTATCTCTAACTTCAAAAATAGAGATATCATTTGTAAATAGTTATAAGCCCTCTGTGTCCCATTAGACTGCTGATCAATTAAAGTACCCCTATATTTTAAATAACATAGTTACAGTTCCTAAATAAATATTACATGTTTCGAATAAATGCTGGCTTATCTTAATTCACTAAATCAAACTATACTGTATCTAAGCCTATTACATTAGATATTCAAGGAAATGCCATGTAAGGAAAGATAATTTAAGTGTGAGACTTATCAGATCTTTTGTGTATTTCCTCACAGAATCATTGAATAAGAACCATTCCTTCATCTGTATATTGGCAAAATCCATAATAACCTGGATAGCAAATATTTGAGGTGTAGGACGATATGGCCTCTGTCACAACTACTCAGCTCTGCTGTTGTAGCTTGAAAGCAACCATTGGCAACATCAGCTATGTTTCAATAAAACTTTATTGACAAAAACAGGCAGCTGGTCACATTTTTCCTGCTTGTCATAGTTTGCTGACCCCTGCCCTATTTTAATTCTTCAGATTGTTTTTTCATATATTCATCTCCTTTCAAGCTAACTTCCAATGCTGGAAACAGTTTAACTAAAACCTTTCTTCTCTGTCCTAATCATCTAACAGAGAGGCAAGACACCCCTACATCAGAAAGCTATACTTCCTACCTTCTTGAATCATTGAGATGTTTGTTCTGCAAGTGAAGATTTGCTGCTAGTAGAGCCGTTATAATCCATTATGAAATTGGACACTGGCTGTAACCCTAAACAAAAATTTTCCTTGTTTATACTTCAAATGTTTTGTGTGTGTGTGTGTGTGTTTACCTACATTATACTTCTCTCTACATTTCTCCACTTCACTTTTCATGTAATTCAGCCATAGTCAGAGAATTATTTAGAATTTAGTCAGTCATGTCTTCTATAATTAGATCAGGCCAACATGTTTAATAGTTTTAGATTTTAAGTGATTGGAGGTTGTGTATACAGGTCATAGTGGGTAAATACAATTTAATTTCCTTCCAGTTACATTCCATTCTATTCTTTGTCATGGTCTTGTCCCCATTGCATAATTTTATAGAGTTTACCGGTATCAGTAATTAGGTGTGTGGGTGTAGCAGGCCACGTGGAAAACAGAGACAAATAAACAGACAATTCAAACTTAAAGACAATGTTAAGTAGAATATTATCCCAATATTTATTGGAAATATCCTCTTGAAAAACTTCATAAACATAACTAAAATACTTGTTTATTGCATATGATGTATACATTAGTTGAAATGGGGATCTCTTCCATCCCACCAAACTTGTCACAAATTTTAATTAGAATATACCTATTCACATGGTTTGTTCTAATTGTGTATCTCATCTCTATTACACTATTATTTCCACAAGGTATAAATTGGTTCTGAATAGTAGCCTTGTTTATGGAAGCTATAAGGATACATATGTAATAATAGAGGTTATTCATCACTTTCAGTATGCAGAGTGTTTTTGTTGGGGGAAGAAAGTCAACTAATTTCTTACCACAAAAAATTAGTAAAATGTCTAGTCCAAGTTAAGTTGCTATCTCAAACGCTTTCAGTTGTATTATAAATATAAAATAAAAACTGCCTAGATGAAGATTCTATTCATAATTACAGTGATAGCATTAATATCCTAAGGAATTATATATTTTTAATTGGTAATATTAAAATATAACAAAGCAATGTCTTTTTGTTAATATATAGTTGAGAAAATGTTGATTTACTAATGTTATTAATGATAATGAGCAATGGATTCTCTGTATAGCTATCATTTTTATGTTTAATCACATACCCATTCACGTAGTTAGAGGTACTCTTTACAAGATATGAAAAAGATTCCACCTTCCCACCCAGTAGCAAAAAAAAAGCCTATGTGCATGGACACAAGAGGTCCAGCTTAGCAGGCAGCACCTCTCTTCAGGTAGACCAACAACTGGGAACGGAAGTTGCAGGTTGAGCTCTGTGTCATCATCAGATTGAAATCAGTGTAATGTCTCTGGCACTCTTGTATAAACACACATTTTCCTCTCAGCCATAGACAAGCAAATAGGAATTCCAGCAATCAATAGCAGAAGAGAATTTACATAGCTAGAAAATGAGAAACCTGGAATGAACAGGCTTTGACCACTATAACTGATTTTACCCTACTATGCCACTGTTCTGTCCCCTGCAATTTCGATTTTAAGATTGTAAGTTTAATATATTCAAGAACCAGAGAAGTCATCATCATCATCATGTCATGGAAATTGTTAACTTTATTGAATGATTAGTAGGTGCCATTAACTTGGCTCAGTGCTTAACAGTTTCTACCACATTTATAATTCTCTCTATAGTGACAATGAGCTAAATTGTCTTAAGTTTATAGATGAGGAAACCCTGGCTGAAAAAGTTAAGTAACTTATCCAGAACCACACATTATTGAGACAAGGGGCTGACATTTGGACCCAGGCAGTTTGACTGCAGAGACCAGACTGCAAACTCTTACCCAAAATGCCTGCTATAAATTTAGCATTTATACCTCATAATGGTCTGAACAAGCCTTTCGGACCCATCCCTAGAGACGAATGAGGGATTCCTCAAGAACGTCTCCTCCCTGGCCTTCCTGTAGTACTATTCGACAGCAGGATGCCCAACAATGCGAGGTCATGATCCTTGCAGAGCCCCATGAGACAGGCTGCTGACCCAGGCATCCTGAGCCACCAGCTCCATTACTCACCACTTCAGAGTGGCCCTGAACAACATGGCCACTGAGCAAGATGTGAAAGAAGAATTCTTACTGTGTGGACCTTCACATAGGAATGTTGGCCCTCATTTGGATCAGTAGAGGCAGCTCGCAGCTCTGTATTTTAGAGAACGATAGGCCCTACTCACATCTTTTAAAATTTTATCTTCTGTCTGAGCAAACAGACCCAGTTTTGACTCTATGTAGCAGCAGAAAGAACTTAGCCCAATTTTTCCTGACAGACACCAAATCGATGATAGTGCAGCACTTAGCATTACGTATTAAGAAGTCCTAAAATTACTAACTAGAAATGTAACTGTCACTGTTCATAAAGATAGGAAAATTTTTTAATAAAAACATGCAAAATGGAGACTTGAACAGCTGTGACTTTTGTACCAATGTGGTTCTCTCTCCTCTTTTGTGAAATTATGTCTGCTAGGTACATTTTGGTTTTAATGGCAGTTACACAGTTTGCTTAACTAGCTGCTGGTCCAGAAGACACGATTTGCTGGGACAGCTTTCATGCAAAGCTGTCTTCTCTGGCACAGACAGAAAAGCAAACCATATAACTGTAGTTAAAATGATAGTGAAGACTAGCAGATGTGATTTTCATGTAAAGGTTTTACAAGTTTTTCATGTGATGTCACACATCTGCTACTATAAAACATTACTTGTATGCAATTCCAGAAAGTATGAAAAACACTGCATAGTATTTTCAATGTAATATTTAATATAAATGCAAAATTGCATTCATTTCCTGGTTAGTGGTAAGTATGCATCATGATGTAGCAAGTTGGAAAGTGGTTAGAGAGAACTTGAACTCAGTATCTTATGTTGAAAATGCTTCATGCCTTTGAGTAGCTTTCTAAATTTTCTCGGAGAAAAGTTCCCAACTTTAAAGTTTATAAAAAGTCAGTATACATGTAAAACATTTCCAATTACAAATAAACATAAAGTAACATCCTTTTTAAATCTCGCTAAGGAAGCTCTAAATCTTATAAACAGCATTTGGACATATTAATTAGTCTAACTTAATGGCCAAAAGTATGGGCTGCAGAGCTGCACAGTATGCTAGCCCTGTAGCTCCCCAGCTGTGAGATCTTGGGTAGGCAGGTTATAGAGAAGGAGGAGGAGGAAGAGGAAAAAGAAGAGAAAGAAATGAGGGAGGGGAGGGGAGGAACACTTACTGTGCCCTTAGTACATGCCAAGTGTTAATCTAAGTGATTTATATATACTAGCTGATTTAATCTTCCCAGAAACTCTAGAAAGTCTGTATTATTATCCTTATTTTATAGGTAAGGAAACTGAGCTATAGATATCTTTATAAGTACTATATAATAAAGCCAGAATGTGAACCTGAGCAGTATTACTCCACAGTTGGTATTTAGCACTTAACATAGGTATGTTTAGTAAGTGTTGAATAAATGTTAGTAATTGTTAACCTTGTATATACCAATAGTACGTATAAAGCCTGTCCTTTCGGCATTACTTGCTTTTCCAATACTTTCATGATTACAGTAGACTCCAAAAAGTGAACAACTCTAAGGGAAACTTTGATTGGGAAAGAAACATGTAATCTCATAGCCAGAGTGTGCCACCCTGAATAAAAACAGTGCTTCTTCAGAATTCTTAACAATCTCATAGTCTTTTGAAATTGACGGAGCAAGGATTGCAGAGAGTGGTTTCCAAAGAGGTTGAGCCTTCAGTCATTCATGAGGAGGTTATATTGTCATAATTATCTAGACTATGTATCATCTTATACAGCTGGGAATTGTTATAATAGTAGAAATACTAATGTGTAAGGCATTATTTTAACTATTTTTACTTTAACTTTATTTTAATGTGCTTTTACATCCATCATCCCAGATGACAGTAACATGTACAAAAGAGAAGATCAAGTCTCTAAGGAGTTAACTGAGTTTTCTAAGTGAATATGGCTGATAAGGTTGAAGCCATGCTGATGCCATTTAGAACAAAAAACAGTCTCTCAATAGAGTCGCTATGTTTTTATGTTAATAAGTTTGTTCAGTTTTTATACTTTACAACATATTTTCCTCTATTCAGCAAGCATAAATCAGTAAACTCCACTTTATAGTTGAACAAAAGGAACAAGTATATCAAAACAAATGTTGAGTGTCCTACCTCTAACTGAACTAGAACCAGACTTTTTATTAATTAACCTTAACTTATGACTGGTTTAACGTTTTATGTCCTTCTAACTGACCCAGGCTGATTTCATAATTTGGGGCATCATTTTTTCCAGCCTGGATAAAACCAATCAGCAGGCCTTATGAGACATGAGTCCCTAAGATACCAGGAGTAAGTCAGGGGGTCTCCTAGCTCCACACACATTCTCTTTATACTTCGTTAATTTTTTTGATAGATCGTAGTTGATAATTCCCACTTACCTCCTCCACCCTCTGTACTACTCACTCACATAAATTTAAACTGGCTCTTGATTTACTTTCCTAATACTTCTGTTCAACTACCAGTCAGTTAAAAGGCTTATGACTTCCTTTTTCTCTTCATGACAGAGTCCCTCAAACATTTTTATTTACTTATGTGAGACAGAGTCATGCTCTATCTCCCAGGCTGGAGTGCAGTGGTGTAATCTCGGCTCACTGCAACCTCTGCCTGCTAGCTTGAAGCGATTCTCGTGCCTCAGCCTTTTGAGTAGCTGGGATTACAGGTACACACTACCACATCCAGCTAATTTTTGTATTTTCAGTAGAGGTGGGATTTCACCATGTTGACCAGGCTGGTCTCAAACTCCTGACTTCAAGTGATCCAACCGCCTCAGCCTCCCAAAGTGCTGGGATTACAGACATGAGCCACCATGCCCAGATCCCCTCAAACATTTTTATACCTTGATCCTTTCACATGAAAAGAAGTCTCCTGTCCAGTCTTCTCACCACTACCATCCAGGCAAGATCTGGATGCCCTTCATCTCCCTGTTACTGAAGTTAGAGGTTATGTCTCCTGCTATGAGACACTTCACCATTGCTGGCTCATATATGATTGGCATTTGCTCTCTATACTAGTCACACTTCCCCACCCCAAATGTCTGATGGAGTGAAAACTTGACTCTGTAATTAAATACACTTTCATTAGCGACTCTTACATCTTATCAACCACCTTACTTAACAAATCTTCTGATTCCAAATAGAGAATGTTTTAGGTACCCAGAAGTTTAAATTGGTTTAATTGCAGATGAACTTTTACAAAAAACAATGGATTATTCACCTTGACATCAGAGTTAGCATATAAAGGTTATTTTTTCCAAGAAATTTTTATAACTCTAATACATTATTTTCTTTATCCTAAAGCCAGTCATAAAAAGCAAAGGAACTGTTCCTCTCACATCAACATTTCTTTGAGAATATGTTTGTAAATAAGGATAACTGCAACATAAACACATTTTGGGGTTTTATGTTTCTCTTCAGGCATTTTTTATGAATATGACACATCAGGCCCTTGTTGAGGCACTTCTCAAGAGGCTGGCTAAGCATAACCAAACAGCACAGTAGCACACTGGGTAGCACAGAAGCAGGGAAACTTCCAGGCAGACGGTAACAGTGTGAGGTACACAGACCCTGAGCCCTCAGGGTCCCAGGAAGAAAGGGCAGGAATGGTCACAGCTGGAGACACCATGCTCTCTGCTGCCAAAGAAGGACCATGCTCCTTCCTTGTACTCTATCTTTTTTATAGGACCATGGGAACTTGAAAATGGCCTTGTGAAGGCAGGGAGGACAGTCTGAACTTGGGGAATTATTGATTAAGAGAGCTGCAGACAAGCTTTGGAGCTGGATGTGAGCTGTGTCAGAAGTGCTGTCTCTCCTGCTGGAAGAGGGGACCCCTCTCCTAGGTAGCTCATTGCTAGGCAACCCAGAGAACACTGCTAGCATCTTTCGCTGGACAATCCTGTTTGCCACTCTCCAAGGCAATGTTCTATAACAGGTAGATGATGATGATTCTATTATTTATGAAACGGTTAGCTCATATAGCTTATTAGTTTTCCTCTTTCAAGATTAAACATGTTCTGCTTCTTGTGTGTGAACTGCAGATTGTCTCATGCTAACAATCTGTATCATTACATACTTTGGAATATATCTTAGACTGAGATTAAGTTCTAAAGTTAGCACATAAAGTGAAAATGGCTGAGCCAAAATTATCCTAAAAGTTCCTCAAGATCCTATCATGTTGGTGACTGGCATATTAAAACAACACTGTCACTTTTTTCTTTTGGTGTTGGAAAATAATTCTTTCTGGAATTAAAGTAGTTGGCTGGCATTTGCATCTTCTAGATCTTTAATAGATACATAACTGGGATCACATTCAGCCCAGAGCGATGCCAACAAAGTCAAAGGTATGAAGGAACTTAGTCAGGCTGAGGAAGTCAAACCAAAGCAGACTGATAATATTCTTTGGGCACCCTATAACTGATTAATAAAACAGAAGATGGTTACCCTAACTGGGTAAAATGTATTACCCTCTCATTCCCACCTGAGAAACATAATTCATCTCTTTATCTGTGTGCAGGTAATGTTTTTCAAAATTCCTTTCGTGTATCATAAATTGTAATGTTAGTAATAGCTTATTATTTTTTCGTCCGCAATTTTGAATTTACAGGTTAGTGCAAAATTACATTTAACCTCTCTGGCTTTTAGTTGGTAAATGAGTGGTTTGGATTAGGTGATTGCTAAGATCTCTTTTAACTCACTACCACTTTATGTTAACAAGAATAAATTTGGCTTTTTTTTTTTTTTGTATTAAGCCTCTTTATTTTCTCATTACAGTTGCTGATCAAGGAATACTTAAAATGTCTAAAGTATTTTCTTTTCATTTCTACTTTTTGTTTTGTTAGACAGTAACATATATTACCATTCTTTTAATGATTTTAACAATCCCATCAAAGAAGTGTTATGGAAAGAAGGCCTCTCAGAAGGGTGAATTATTATCATGGATTCTTTTTACCACGCTATGGAAAAAAAAATAGAAATATACTTGATATCCAAAGACATGAGGCTGATATTAAGATTGTCATTAAAAGGGCATCTCTTTTGATAAAGGGTAAGTTTATAAACAAAAAGGTGGATAAGAACTATTTTTTTTCTTTCAAGTAATCATTTGATTCCGATCACAAAATACAGGGAAGGAGCAAGGGTGACCCCTGCGACCTGCTGGTCACACATCTTTTCAGTTTCTGCTTATCTAAAATAGCCCTTGCATTTTAAGCTCATGTAAGCTCATGTATGTAAGCTCATGCTGTCCCTAAGCATTTTTTCATGTTATAACAGCCGCTGAGTATATGACAAGGTGGGAGTTAAAAGAGATGCCCCATTCACACACAAGGCAAGCCTCCCTCTGGTGAGTGTTCCAGATCCCTTTTGCCAATATTAAAATCGACGTAACTGATTGTTCTATTGGTTTTCTAAAACTCTCTCCTGAACAAGTAGGTCATAGACAAATTATGCCTGTACAAATCTTAAAGCTGTTTAAAACAACCTTATAGAAAGGCAGTGACTAAGGCCCTTCCCTTGCCCTGACTTAAGTCCCAGGCTACCTGTGGCCCCTGGATTGCCACCCCTAGATCCCCCACATCCCAGCGCGGTGATGCAGTAAGAGCCGGGTCCCCCATATTCCAAGGTGGCAATGGCAGAAGGGTAGGCCAGGCCAAGCATGAGGAATAAACAGTCTTTACTGGTCTCATACCAAAAGTCCCTGGGTCTTAGGACCTCTGTGTATTTGTCAGTTGTCTTCTTCACGGTCTTTGTGGCCTGTTTCTGCAGCCACATGAGCTGCTTTTTCTTCCTGTACTGGATCTTGGCCTCTTCCTTACCTTCCAGAGTGGCTGTCACTGCCTGGTATTTCCAGCCAACCTCGTGAGCCAGGCACCCCAAGGAAGCAAACTCTCCCGTAAACTTCAGTCACACAACCTTAAGGGCAGTAGGAACCACCTTGTCATAGGGCAGTGGGATGCCCTCAAACACCCTAAGGCAGTCCACGGCAGCCTGGCCCCACTTGGTCTTGCAGGGCCACCAGAAGATACAGCTGGGGGCCCAGGAAGGAGGGTAGTCTAGGGAAGGGTTGGTGTTCACCTGCTTGTGGAGGAGGGCCAGGTACTTTAATTTATTTCTGCAGAAATTGTCAGAAATGTTGATGGCCTCATGGTGCATGAACACCACCTTCCTTCCCAGCAGAACCCGCTTGGCCAAGATGGCAGCCAGGTAGTCCACGAGATGGCCTTGGCTAGTGAAAACCAGGTCCTGTCCATCTGCTGTCTTCAGCAGCCACCTGGAGGGGAAAAAAAAAAGATAGACAGGCAGACAGATAGACAGATAGACACAGACAGACATAGATAGATAGATAGATAGATAGATAGATAGATAGATAGATAGATAGATAAGATAGATAGATAGATAAGATAGATAGATAGATTAGATAGATTAGATAGATTAGATAGATGATGGATAGATAGATAGATAGATAGATAGATAGATAGATAGATTAGATAGATAGATGATGGATGGATAGATAGATAGATAGATAGACGGACAGATAGATTAGATAGAGCTCTCTCTCTCTCTCCATGCATATATATCTCTCTCTGTTGCGCAGGCTGGAGTGTAGTGGTACAATCACTGCTCACTGTACCTTGACTTCCCAGGATCAGCCACCACACCCAGCCGAGAGATAAATCTTTACTACTGTCAAAGCTGAATACATTTGAAAGGAAAACTTTTTCTTTTTTTTTTTTAACAATAAAAAGTGATATCATTCAACATTATTGCTAGTGTTTATCAGATGATTTCATATTTAATTGAATGAGATTATATTACATAGTCTCAGTTAATTATATAATAAAAATGGATGAATCATAAAAACTTTTATCATCACATTTCACATTTAAGTTTAGTACAGTTAAGTAAGCCAAACTACAATTTTAAAGGAAGGAAATTCTATTCTGTGTCTGATAAGGTTAACTGGATTTACAAAAGGCAAAAGAAAAAAAAAAGCCTATTTGTAGTGCTAAGAAAATTAGTTTTGCATAAGTTGAGTCTCAAAGAAACTTATCCTAAGGTAACAAATTTCTGAAAGCTTATTAAGCACCACTTGTTGAGTCTGTTGTAATGTAAAGATCTTAATTCAACTTCAACTGAGCACAACACTCACCTATGGAGGTTGACAGGTCCCCTGATTTCTATTATTCTTATTTCACTTTCTCCAGTTTTAATTGGGCATCAAAATAATGTGAATATATTTTCAGAAAAATAAAATGACACGGATGGTTATCTTTCCTTTTCACTAGTGTTGCTTAGTAATTTATTTTGTGCCATTGACCTCATATGTAAATTTTATCCCTAAGGGGGTCTTCTTTAGTAACTGTTAACCCAGAAACAAAATATATTAATAATGGTAGCTGTTAGCTACCATTATTAAGCACTTGGTATGTATTAGACATTTTGTAAAACTCGTTTAATCACCACCACAATGCTTAATGGCAGATCCTATTACTGCTATTTTACAAACAGAGAAAATGAAACTTAAAGAAGCCAGGCCATCAAGCTAGTAAGTGATAAAAAATAGTGTTGCAGCCCAGGACAGGAATTAAGACACTTCACACTGTCCATATTTAAGTCGCACTTGACTCTCAAATCCTGAATATTCCAAGAATGTCAAAATCAACTTAAATTTATACAGTGCTTCATCTTTAAACATTTTCATATATTTTATCTTGTTTGCTCCTCAAAACAGTACTATGAAATGAGTAGAATATTTACAGATGAGGCAGTTGCAGTTCAGAAACATTAGGGGAATTTCTCAAAGATAGTGTGAGTGGTTTACCAAATCTTCAATTGTAGCTTAAACCCAAAATTCTGGTTTAGTCTGAAAGCTGGGAGAGAAGGACCACTCAGACTCATTGGAAGTAGCTTTGAAAATGGCTTTCACTTTGGTGAATCGCAGTGATTCTGAGGATACCAGAGTCAGGTGGCACCCTCTTGCCTTTGTTGGTGTCCAAGATTTGGTGGTGAATGTAACACAGGTGGGGTGAGAAGTACACCCCTTACAGGTGACTCTTATATGGGTATTTGGGAAGAATTCCCACCAGTACTCAAGTTTCCACTCTGTTACATAAAAAAATTCCTCGCTAAGTGACGTGTTTCCATGTCCTTTTATAAAATCTTTCAATTGACAAAGAGTAAGTATACATATTCATGGAGTATAATAGTGATGTTTTGACACTTACAATGTATAGTGGTCAGATGATGGTAATTAGCATATCCATCATCTCAAGCATGTATAATCTCTTTCTGTTGGGAACATTCAATATCCTCCGTCCAGCCGTTTGAGACTACATATTATTGTAAATTAGAGTCATCCTACAGTGGTATAGAACAACAGGAAGTATATTGCTCCTCCTATCTAGCTGTAAGTCTGTATCTTTTAACAGATCCCTTCATTTTTTCTTAGATCACTGAACCTCAAAGGAACTGAACCTGGCCTATAACACACAGCATTCTTTTATAAGTTTGAGATGAGACATACATAGTTTTATTATTGTTGACTGCCTCCATTCTCCCTCACATAGAACTGTAATCTTATTCATAAATACTAGCACAGAATCACCTTATTATCATTAGCATAATTGCCAGAGACATGACCCACACTCGACTTCCAGAGTCAGTAAGGGCAAAGAGTTCAAGAAATTGATGTTAGGACTAGCCCTAAGGGAAGCTGAAAGACAGCCCTTGGAACAGATCCTTCTGGTTTGAAAGCAATGTTACACAAAGCCAGGTCTCCTGACTCCTCATTCATGCTCTCATTACCATTTCATTTCTCACTTTTTCCAATATGTAAAACACATATACACACATATTTTCTGGAAAAACATGTTCAGTCACTGTTTATGCACATGATCACTGAGTTCTTTAAAAAATATACTAAATATATCAAAATCTTTTCATATTTTCATATTTTTGTCTTCAGAAAATCAGCAGATAATTTAGTGTTTTAAAGTTTCCAATTTTATAATGGAAATTGATAAAAAGAAATTGAGAATCACCTGGCTGAAGTGTATTGCAGATTACCAGACATAGCCCATGTCTATACATACATAATTTCACTGTAAAAGTTAAGTGTATGTTTGTAGCAGAATCACATAACTCAGTGTTCTTGGATGTTGGCACTACACAGAGCTAGGCTTTTTTCATGCATCTGCCACTTATTGTGAGATCTGCAGAAAATGGTTTACCCTCTCTGAAGACCAAGTGAATTAAAAGCATGCATCCTATTTCACTGAGGGTCACTGAGGGTATAAATACCTATACTAAGCATATAGTATTTACCAGGTGCATATTAGCTCTCATCCCACTCTGCCTTCTATCTTCCCTTTAGTCTCTCCTTTATCTTTTTCTTCTTTTTTTTAACAAGGCTGACATTCATGCTTCACACAGCTGTTTATTTCAACAGACTGTGGCATCTATTAAACAGAATTTAAATCTGAATTGGAATTAACTTTAAAAGTGCACAAATGGAATTTGCTTCAGAAATATCCAACATCGCACCTTTCCTGTTCTTTATTAAGAGCATCAGAATGAAAAACAAACTCAGCCCACTGTGGGGACATAAATCTGTATTATGGAAAAAAACCAAGTTATTTGAAAATACATACCCCATTACGTTTGCATGAAAATATCATCTCGTCTGTGTGAAGCTTTGATCTTCTAGTAATGACATAATTTTAGACATGATGTGTTAATTATATAAAACTCTGCCACAATACCTGTCCCCAATAAGTGAATCTATTAAAAACAACACTGAAGCAACTTACTGTCACCTTTCTTTGTTCTTGGTGGTGCTGAACTTCTATCCTCTATTCCCACTACTTTTTCTTCATGCCTCTATCTTCCCAGGGTCCTTACCTAGCAGAATTGTAGCTTTCTGCTCACTCCTAGACCTCTCAGTCAAATTTAGTGGCAAGGTATTGAAAGATTCTATGCAGATTCTAGGTATCCAGCAGTATATCCTCTTCTCCCTAAAACACATCAAAAAAATATTTTTTCTTCACTTTGTTGTGTTTTCTAAACCCTCTTACATCACATTCTAGCATACAAAAGGAATAGCTGTGTATTTGATTCCCTCCTGGTCTATGTAGTCATAAAGACTCAGTAGTCAAGAATAATATTTTTTAATCTTTTCTCATCTCTGAATATTGGTCTTGGAAACCTGGAATCTGGGTACTACATGGAATTGGAGTTATTTTCATGACTTGGTGACTTTCTGACCTGGTGACTTTCAGAATCTGCCACAGCCTTGTCCCCAGTCTTGTCAATTTCCCCTCACTAGCATTCTTCTCCTGACTCCCTTCTTCCTGGATAATCCCAGACATCAGTGATGTTGCCTTTGTGATTGCCCAGTATTCTGAGTGTCCTTGATAATTCTCTGACTCTCCTTAGAGTCACGCTCAAAGGATTCCTGTATCCATGGCTGTGTATGTCTATCATTATGTATGAATGCATTTTTTCGAGTTCAGTTGATTTAAGTTATACCGTGATTGCGTATTTTAACAACTCATAATTTATTAAGAAATAGCAATCCAGTTCAAGATAGAGTATATTACAAGTCAGACTAATCTCATCCTTCTGTGTATACAAAAATGGCTATTTCCCTGGATGACTTTTTCACACTTGTAGAACATCTCTTAGTCATCCTCATGCCCCAGGTGAAAACAATACCCAATACCTAGGACACTGGAGGAGCCAGGAAGTGATGCCGAAATGGTTGGGAATTCTAGGGAGCCCCACAGCTTTCCTACTTGGTTGATGTGTGGTGAAGCTCATGATGTCCCCAAGTTCAGGAATAAGGTATATCATCCAGAATGGAGACTTTAAAAGCTGCAGTTCCATTAGACTAAGGTCACAATGAAAGTAGGGAGATCTTCAGACAAAACAAAACTTCATACCATGACTCTGAACTGCCCTTCCCGTCTTGTAGCTTCCATCCTCTCCCCTACACCTCTTGCCCCCACACTGCCACCCATACACAATCACGTGCATGTGCACGTCCGTGTGCACTAACCCTGTACTCTCGGTAGCCAGAATTGAATATTATTAAACACCTCTGTATCTACTACTCTCTTCCTAAAATGTCCCCTTCTCCATCTAGCAAAGTACATTCATCCTTCCACAGTCCGTTTACACGTGTCTTCCTTTGTGAAGCTTTCCCTGAACGATCAGACTAAGTTGTCTTTTCTCCCTCTATTTACTTCATGCTTACAAATTTCAGCACTTTTTGTCTTGTGTTATATTTTCCTGGCCAATTCTAGAATGACTAACTCATCTTAATTTATGCAGGACTATTCCTCTATGAAAACTGAAAGCCCCACATCTCAGGAAACTCCTTAGTCCCAGGCAAACTGAAATGATTGGTCACCCAACATGTGTCTCCCCCACTGGAGGATAAGCCTCCTGGGGGAATGGATTGTGTCATGTTGACCTTTGTGTCTTCAGTGCCCAGAATACTGATGAATCAATGAAATTATAAATGAGACGTAAAGGACTTAAACCACTTAGGTTGTCAGACACCCGTAGAAGAGGACTATTAGTCTTGTCTCTCATACAGAAAGATCTTGAAATAGTGTAGTCTTTTAGTTTTCCTTTAGATAAATCCTATTCTATGAGCTTATAATTCACTACTTTCACTCAGTCTAGAAGCAAAAGGTTAGAAATACCTTTGATAACAATGATCTCCTCCTACACTCGGCAATAACATTTTAGAGAGATGCTTTATGGGAGTGACAAGGGATCGATAGAAAACAACATTTTTTTAATGCATGCCTACTGGCTGTGAATTTTTTGAAATTGAATCTATGTACCTTGTAGGTCCTGGGTGCTTCATGACATGATTGACAGTGCGCACGGCCATGTCTGCTAAGAGTTAGTTTGAAGTTTTCCATGCAATTAGTGAAGAGTAATGGCTTAGTGATGAATCTTCCCTTATATATAAAATACATGTTACAGATTAATGTCTTAAATAGATAACAGCATTACTACCGAGGGAGGGAAGAGAGCTCATTTATGTGAACATATACAGTTTGAGAAGCTCAGCCTAGTGTGGAGTGGAGGATAGACTCAGCTGTAAGAGTTTCAGTGTCAATATGTGGATATTCTTCTCAGTTGGCCATGATTCCACCTCCCACCTGGATACTATATCCCCAATGTAGACACCTTCAAGTCCAAGAAGAGCAGGAGAAATTAACATGTCAATGACTCAATCTTCCCACTCACATTCACAAAGCAAACTGACATTCCCCCAGGTTCAGTAGGGAATAATGAATGGACATTTATAGAAGGAAAATTATCACTTAAGTGTTAGAATTGGGAAGAAATCTTTCAAGAGGCAGGATTCAATTATTCTGTTTTTTTAAAAAATGCTCCAAGTAAAATAGATTCAATTGTTCCATTTATTCAAAGCTCATATTTTATAATAACTTATATTTAAAACATTAGGCTTTAATCTAGTACTTCTAAAATTCAGCATTTCAAAGCCCTGTAAGGTATACATTGTATTATATAACCTTGTTTCGCATTATAATTCTTTTTTGTCCCTGTTTTCTCCCCGCTGCTGGACTATGTGCCTGATTACTCTTTGTCCCTCCCCTACCATAGTGTCTAACCAAGAAAATTTGGTTAGTAAATATTTGCTGAGTGAGGATAGTTAGCACTGATTGAGTACTTACGTCCAGGCACTGTTCTTAAGTAGTTTGTTCATTTTAACTCATTTACTATCCACAATAGCTCTATGAGGTGAATATTATTTTTATCTGACTTTACAGGTGAAAAATTCTGAAGCACAAAAAGGGTAAATGATGAGCTGAATGTTACACACCTAGGATGTGCGGGGCCTTGCATGTGGGCATCATGAGCACAGAGACTAAGCTCATAATCATACTGTCCTGTCTTCTTTGAAGAGGGTTGGCTTCACAAGATCCTGTTATTATCTTCCCTTAGTTTTCAAAGCATGAGGTTGTTTTTATTCCATATATTCAGACATGACAGTAGAGGAAACATTATAGAGTCTTCCCAAGGCTCGTATTAAAATAAATAAAATAGAGTCAGGGAGGGTGCGATGTCTGTGTTTGTCTGACAGTTCAGCTATAGTCTAGGGTTCAGATGGGAGGTGGTAACAATGCAGAGATGGGGAATTGGAATCGGGATCAGAGAAAGCCCAAGGAGTCCAAGCAACCATGAAATCCACGCTAAGTTCATTCAGGAAGCCCCACAAGAAGCCAGTTTGCGTTATGGCCATCCTGAGCCACAAGGCCAAGCTCCAAGCCAGTCCTCCCACTCCCACCCCCACTCCCAGTGCTGAGTGGCTGCTTCTCTGATGCTCCCACATTTCATCCCTAATATAATGCTTTTCCTTATTCACACTTTTTTATTGTGACCCAAGATAGCAGCTGTCAGTTATCAGCTCATTAGATTTAAATCCTTTATCACCAAAGTGGGATGACATTTTCTCCTATCACTAGAATATGTTGAAAGATTCTCTGTTTTGAAGGATTCCATGAATTTACCCAGATGTAAAAATTACTGTATCAGATAAGCCAGCCCTAAGTTTCACACCAAGTTCTGATTGTCCACTGTGTGTGTGTGTGTGTGTGTGTGTGTGTGTGTTTGTGTAATACGGTCTGGCTCTGTCATCCAGGCTGGAGTGCATTGGGGGCAATCTCAGTTCACTGCAACCTCTGCCTCCCGGGCTCAAGCAATCCTTCCACCTCAGCCTCCCAAGTAGCTGAAACCACAGGCACTTGTGCCACCACATCTGACTAATTTTTATATTTTTAGGAGAGATGGGATTTCGCCCTGTTGCCCAGGCTGGTCTCAAACTCATATGCTCAGGTGATCCGCCCAGCTTGGCCTCCCAAAGTGCTGGGGTTATAGGAATGAGCCACCATGCCTTGCCCACAATGTGTATTTTACAGGAGAGTGAAGCTAGAAAATGGTGAGATATATCCTCTTTCCTGCTTGCCTTGCTCCATTCATGTATTTATTCAGTAATTATTTATTGGAGCACTATCTGCCTCATGCCTTGGATAATTAGCACACTCGCCTTGGCTACCTTGGAAACATTTTATATGTGATACCGTCTCCACTTAAAAGCTGCTCCCTTCTCTCTTCCACATTGATTATTTCTAAATTTCAACTGAAGTCAAGATGGTGGGATAGTAACCTGTGGGTGCAAAGGTGTCATTCATGACTATACACTAAAAGAGCCTCTCTCCAAAAACTGCAGAAGCAAGGTGGGTTGTGAACAGACTGAGATATACAGAGAGCATTGACGGTGAGGGTTGGATGATGGCTTTGATAACCTTCAGCAAACCTGCCCTCTGCATAGTGATAGGCTCAGTTGGTACGACTTTCCTCCTAATTCCTCCATTCCGTCTCTACAATGAAGAAAATGGCAGGCAACAGGACCCTGACCAGGGACTATCTTTGGCAGCATATCCTCTAATCAACTTCAGATATTTCCTTCCCTCAGTGCTTGTCTGAAACTTCTGATGGCAGAAGTTCTCTTCAGGAGCAAAGTTGCATTTCCTAATCCTCCCTGAGGCCATAGACACAAAAAGAGGCTTCTGCATAAATCTTATCAGGCTAGATACTCCTTATGCAACACCTCTTCACACAGTCTCAGCTTCTAACTCAGGGGATCGCAGCCCTAGCTGCACACTAGGGACACCTGAGAAGCTTTCTATTTAAAAAATGCCAATGCCTGTGTATCTCATTCTGAAATTATGAATCAGTTGATTTAGGGTGGGCCTGAGTCTTCTGTTTTCTGTTTGTTTGTTTGTTTGTTTTTGAAGCTCTCCGGTGCATCTGGAATTTCAAAGCACTACCACATAGGAACTTACTCTGAAGTTTCTATTCCAGTGAGAGGAGAGTCAGACTGCAGATAAGTGAATGTAAGGACAAAGAGATCAGGCAGTGGAATCTCATCCTTGAATATCCTGAGCCCTTTGCCATTTTAATTTGGAAGCATCTCTCGTAGTCTTCCCCGTCTGTAAAGAGAAAATGGAGTCGTTAAGATAAACCCACTTCTGAATATGACTCTTACTCTCTTAGCTTTTAATAGCTAAAGATCCTCAGCTAAATATGACAATAGACTAGATATAATTAAATAGCAAGAACTCTTGGTAGCTTCCCAGCTTCTTCTTCTGTATGGAAGTTAGATGAAATAGCTAGTACTTATCTCACAGAGCCTAAACAATGAGAAGGATGGCATTTGTCATTCACATCTTTTTGTGCACATTGTAAGACCCCCAAATCCTTGCTGAAACAACTTGAAACTATTCATTTTGGAAGCATAAGGAAGACAAGTTTCTATTCAGCTACAATCACATTTCTTTGTGATAAGTCTTTTAGAGCTTGTGAGCATTTTAAGTTTCAAATGAATGACTTCATTTGTGACAATGTAAATGTTCTGCAGCAATTAGCTTTTGGTGGTACAGCCATATCCTGCTTCTGCTGTCTGTGTGGCCCAAGGCCTGCCAAACTCGTTCACTGGTATTTTCATTCTCTGTGAACTCTGGAAACTCATGTGACCATAAAGCAGGTGGCTACACATTAACTTTTCTAAGAAAATAATTACATGCAGGTGGCAAGTTGGAGGAACTCTGTTGTATGCATAACTGCATCCCAGAAAGTTTTTGCAATGTATTTTCTAAGGATAAAGTTATGCAAAAACGGATATAGAGCAGATAGGAAACAAGAAAAGTTGATATCCTAGAACATTTCAAAGCTGTTTCTTGGTTTCTTAAAGTTATTGACATACATGTTTGAAAATAAATGTTTTAAAACACACATTCATCATTTAGTTATTTAACCAAAAAAAAAATATTTTCCATTCATTGTGTTAGATGCTCAATACGCAAAGATAAATAACACGTGTATCCTGTAGATAGGAGTACACAATCTAGGGAAGGAAATCAGCGTGAAAATTAATCATTAAAATACATTGTAACAAAGTTAGTATAGCCTGTGAAATTTATTACTGTAAAATTATCATTTAGGATGCTGTATACTACGTCACAGAAATCTCTTTATTCAAAATTTGGAAAGGAATGTCACATAAGACCTGGTAACAGGAATACTATATCCTTCTAAACAACTGGCTTGAGTGCATCTTAAATACTCTGAATAGTGTAATTGGTGGAATTAGCAACTTAAAAGCTGAAAGCTAATTTGCAACAAAACTCTAGTAAACAAATAGGAAGCTATCTTATCAATTCTGTCTATTGATCTCCCATCTAGATTCGACTAACTTCACCCTAATTTTGTTTACTTTGTTTATTTGCCCTCAAATCCTCTTAATGATGAAATGGTATGTAAGAAAATAAGTGAATAGTGACTATAGTCAATAATTACTTGTGTATTTTTTTGTAACAAAGAATATAATTGAATTACTTGTTACTCATAGGATAAATGCTTGAGTGGATGGATTTTTTTTTTCAAGTGAACAAACTGCAGTGAGAGAAGTCTGTTCAAAGTTTCTGAGAATCCAAGAGGGAAGGGCATGACACAGGCAGGAAATGAGGCTGAGAAGGGTTGGGGAAGGAGACATAGGAGAAATAGGAAAAGCATCGTCAGAATAACGGTGATGACCACGCAACACTTCAATAACAGTAATAAGGAATAACTAGACCTCTAAAAAATAACAACCATGCCTTCATTGTTGGGTTCTTCCTGGGTATCTAAGGGAAATACAAACCTTGTAAACATTTTTCTTATCCTCACAGCAACCCATGATGTAGCTATTAATGTCCCAATTTCACAGATAAAGATATTGAGGCTTAGAGAGTTAGAAATTTGCCGACGATGCCACCTGAGACTCAGGTTGTCTTGCTTCAAGTGCTGTACCATTTATATACTGAATCTCTTGAGGACAGATAAGAGGTCTGATAGAGAGTCACTGATCAGAGTAGCTCCAAGTATGTTCAAAGTAGAGGGCACATGTAGTGATGTGGCCAAAGGCGAAGCTACAGAAATGAGTGAGGGCAAGATCAGGAACAGTATATGTTTAGGTAATGGGAAGGTTTCAAAGGATTTTGATAAGGAAGTTATGTAAAAATGGAGGAACGGGAAAACAGGCATCAAACGCTGGTCCTTCCAAAACAGGGTGGCAGTGTTAGAGTTTACAGGGTGAAGAAGCTTTGGAAGCTCACATGCTTTACAGGCACAGATATTAGTTCACTGTGCACCACAGTCACGATGCACAAGACCTTGGTGCACGAGAGCATTACAACAGCATTTTACTTCCAGTGGAAAATCATTTTTCACAGGTGGTTGTACTTTGAATCTTTTACAAATGAGTTTCATTAACAAAGAGCATTGTTATAAGCACTCCCTTCCTAAACAGCACCAGAGGCAGTTAGAGCAAGGTCCCAGTGCTTCTAAAGATCCCCCAATAAGGCCTTTCTTATGGATGAAAAAGGATGACATTGATGGTGGTGATTAAGATGATGATGGTGATACAGGCTGGTACTAATTATTGAGCATATCTACTCAAAGCCATGTGTTAATATGCATTATTTCACTTACTGCTCACAACCACTCCAGGAAGGAGGCATTATGCTGGTGTTACAGGTTAAGACACTAAGATTGAGGTTTGATAACTCACCCATGGTCATACTGCTGGTCAAGTGGTAGAGCTGGAATTTGAATACAGGACGGATTGATTGCACAGCCTGTGGGGCAATCAGCTACCTTACCCTGTCCCCCATGAGGAAAGAATTAGATATTGCAGTTGGCTTACCATGTTTCCAGGAACTGCTTTGAAATGATGTGATTCAGTGTTAGAAAACTGGCTGTTGAGACGTTTCTGCTTCTATCTCCTTTCCTTTCTGAAGCTATAAGTACTTTGTGCTGGGGCCATGAGGGGCGGACACACACGATAAGTATGTGTGCACTTACCAGTGTGAAATCTTATATCAAAAAGAAAAAACTGTTGAGATTCGTTTTAGAAATAAACACGGCCAAGTCCAGCCTTTCCACTTACGAGACGTGATTTAGAGCAAATAATCTGATCTCTTCATGTGTCAGTCTCATTGCCTTTAAAAGGTGAATAATTAGAATTCAAGTCTGTGTTGTTATGAGGCCTCACTGAGGAAAATCAAATATAGTAGCTGGCCAAGAGTTAAGAACTCAATATTTGTCAATTTCTCCTCTATCCCTTCTCTCCTCTTCATGCTTGCCTGCCATAATTCTATCTCAGTTTGTACAAAGAACCAAAATGAATGTATATGCCAGCCCTCTTATGGAGTGTTTATATTCCTAGAGAAAGAGCAACGTAAGGCCACCACTAAGCAGGCATGTTGGTTCCTACTCTCCCCACAGATAAGGAACTCTAAATGTCAAACAGCCTGCTATACAGGAATTCACAATTTGCTTAGGCTATAAACTCTCAGTTTAGCTGAGCCACAGCTGCTTTAAGCCACTCTGCATCTGGTACCTACAAGTTTGCCATCTCACCATGTAGAATATGAATTCTGTACTTTACATTGATTTCAGCATAAACTGTCCTGTATATGCATTCTGTAATTTCTGCAAATATCTTGGGAGTCTTTCTCCTGGATCCCAGTCTCTCCATCCAGGACTAACTCTAAAAAGCGCAGACTCTGGTTACTACACTCTATCAATGAATTTATCTCACATTTATCTGGTTGGATATGGGGACTTTGTAAAGCTCAGATGATGCTTTTTTCTTCAACACCACTCAGTATAAATTTCATTTTTTGACCACTTACTTGTATGCATCAAACTCGCCTCAAAGGAACACAGTAGACCAGAAAGCCGGTGCACGTTCTAGTTCTTTTGGCTGAATCATGCATAATGTAAACAGAATAGCATATGATGGACCCTTTGAGAACTCAGCACTTGTCACAGAAATGTGTGTTGTACACAGGCCAGCCCAGTCTGGAGCCTGACCACGTGCTGGGTGAGGCACTTGACTGTAATCAGATAAGGTGACCCTTAATCACCTGCTCTCTCTAGAGCCATACATATGGCCTTTTAAATGACTTTGCCCCACTGTCGTCCTAATATGAAATTTTCTTTTTTAGCCACATAAATAGAAGAACACAGTTTGAAAATCCTGTCCTGGAAGCAAAAAGGAAGCTACAGCAACATAACATGCCCCACACAGAACTTGGAACAAAGCCCCTGCAGGCCCCAGGTTTCCGAGGTATGATACCTGTCAGCATGCGATGTTTCAAAGGGAAAATTGTCTGTCAAACTGCCTGCTCTTCCAAATATGTCTGTAGCTTGGACCATTTTGAAAAATTGATTTGCTTTCTCCAGTCCCTTCTATTAGCTTTAGCTGGATGTTTGCATTCTCTCTAAACTAATGCCTTTAGCAACCACAGATTAAGTTAAAGCCTCAGGCAGTACCTTGTAGGAATGTACAGCATGTCACCAGGTAGAGATGAATGGATTTTGATAGTGGCACTGTAAACTGCAGAGATTCATAGAGACTCATAAATTTGTCCTTAAAAGACAAAGCACAAGAATGAGGCTTGTTCTCCTTTGTGACAGTAGACAGCTCCTCATCGACATTACCTAGGCCCAAATCCATCCGCCCCCGCGCTGCCCCGGAGAGGTCGCGCAGCGTGGATGACTTGTCTTACTATCAGCGCGACCCAGCAGGGAGGCCCTGGCTGTTCGGTATGTCCCAGGGCTGCTTGCGGGACTACACCTGGGAGCCACGTAGTGGGATGAGTTGCTGCACAAACTTTTCACAGCTAGTGGGCTTCTAAATAAAAGCACCAAAGAGACTTTGGCGTCGGGAGGTCTAGGCTTGCCTGCTGATAATTTTCACGCCATATACTACAGCATAATTAAATGAATGTAAAGGTCTCCTGATGCACTTCTCTCCAATTATAAACATTAGTTTGATAAAGAAAACATAGAAGAAAAGATTATCTATGGTTTTTATTTATGTTTTAAAGAAGCTCTGTTCTGTCAGCGTTCTGTATCTTTACATCGCATGTAAAGATACATGTGACGTGTAAGTGAACAGAAAAAATCTAAGAGAATGACTCATTTTTTTAGAGTTTATTACATACCACCCAAAATGTAACAAGAAAGGTATCATGCAGAATACTTAACTGAGTTACCATGAACAATTTGGCTATTACAAATATTAAATCAGATCACCTAAATATAACATATTTTTGAAGAATCATATAAAATATTTATCTGTAATGGAATTTAAAGCAGATATTAATTCCATTTCCTAGTATGACTGTTATTTTTAAAGCACTTATTATGCTTAGGAATACATTTATTACAGATCCTAGCTGGAAAAGCGTATTATATAACAAATTAGCAGGTAAATCTATACGACTGCTTATTCAGGTTATTCAGGCGGTCGTATGATTTGAATCTATCAACATATTGTTACAAAATGTGTTACCTTTACATTCATAATTATATCTAAAAACAGTGGCTTGCCTTTTGCTCGCATTTTAGAGTATGCTAAACACTATGGGAGCCAATAGCAATTTATGTATCTGGTTATCTTCATAGTATCTCACAATAGAGGGGTGTAAACAAAAGTCAGTCCCGCATACAGGTACTCTTTCCAAGCAATCTGGACCTTTGAGTATGTGATCACATTCCAGTGCTTCTCTGTTTGCTATACTGCACATGCTGAAATGTTGTGCTCTCATTCACTTAAAAAAATCACAAGTCCATTTCATTTTTCTACCCTTATTTCTTCAAGGCTTAGTTTAGGACCGGCCACTGACACATACCTCCTACCCAGAATATTTCATAACAAGAGGAACAGATCCAGATGTGTCTGGATGATTTGAGCTCCTTGTTTCTCTTTCTGTGAAGGCTCTGGTAGCCTGTTGACACAGCCTTTTTTAAGCCCAAGAAGACTAAATTAATGAATGGAAACTGATTTGACAAAAAGTCTATCTCCAAACCAAACAGCTTTTTCATCTTTCCCTGGATGCTTGGGACTGCTCTTCACCTATAGGAAGTTCTAATAGTTTTGCTTCTCTTACAGTCGCCACCTGCTTGCATTTGCTAAGACCCCTATATTTACCCCTGGGATTGTTGCTGCTCAGGGGCTGGCTTTCTCTTGTCTGAGAACTTGCCTTGAACATGCCTTTTTCTTTTTTAACTTATATTGGCCAATGTAGAAAAACCACTCTTCACCCGGGATGCATCCCAGTTGAAGGGAACATTCCTCAGCACCACCCTAAAAAAGAGCAACATGGGTTTTGGATTTACCATCATTGGTGGAGACGAGCCTGACGAGTTTCTGCAGGTGAAAAGTGTGATTCCGGATGGGCCCGCAGCACAGGATGGAAAAATGGAAACAGGTAAGGTCCTTGATGCTTTCGGAAATTGATTTGCAACATCTTTTTTTCTAAAGGCAAATATAAGGAGCTTCTTTTGTGTTTTTATTCAAAAGACAAAGGTCACTTCAGTTTAGGAAAAGCATGAAGCATAAATTATGTTTCCCTAAGTTAAAAAATATCAAGTTGAGTTAATTTGGAAACAATTTTGAATATAATTTTTGCCTTATATTTTTAGACTGCCCCTTCTGTTTGCTGGCTTCAGTGGACTCTTGAGATTGACACTTGTCTAATTTATATCTAGAGTTTGTTCTTAGGGGTGTAATTAACATTTCACACTTTTCTAACTTATATTCAGCCACAGTATTTTAAAATCTGTGTTAATCTTATAATATTCTCATGCTAAATCATCCACGTTAGTTATTGAAATATACATGCTCATCTTATAGAAAAAATTTTAAACTGGTATAAGTTGGTATAGGTCCCCATACAATGTTTTAATATATGGGTATTTTCTAGTCCTTAAAAATTATTTTTCGTATATAATTACTCAGATGTCTACTCAAATTATAGTTGAAATTTATTTCATGTGGAAATACAGAGGCAAATTGCTAAGGGCAGGAACATATAAAATATGAAAATTGCACAGAGTAAATGAAAAAGTAATGAACGAGGTTTGGTTTCACAGTCTGATTTTAAATTTTCTTGCCTGGCCCATGCTCTTGGATAAGTCCCATAACTTATAAATATTAATTTCCTTATCTAGAAAACAATGAAGAAATTAAATTTGACCTTATGTATTTTAAGTGCTGATTCAAGGTTTTTATAGTGTAATTTTAAAATGCCTTAGAATATATTATAAAGTAGAGCGAACACATCTCTAAAGGAATATATTCTATCACCATTGTTACATTTTTCACATTGATTTAGTTTATGATATTGACTTTCTGAAAATGTGTTCTAGTAGATACAAAAATTAGAGAATTATTTTGAAGAAAGAGTTCTGCCATTTTTATGACCAATGCGTATACGAATTGTTTTTCCATAGGTTTTAAAGTGGTTTGTGTATAGAGAAACAACACAAAATTGAGGTGTTCATCTGACATTTTTCGTTTTAAATATCACCAATGCTACATTGCCATTTATCGTAGAGTTTCTGTATAAATAACTTTTTAAGGTACCCTTATATTTGTCTCTGCCACTCACTTGTGAGTAATGTGTATAATAGATGTCGTATCTCCTTAAAAGTTGAGATGAAGCTTCAAAACTCACCACGTTTCCAAACGCTACCGTTATAAAAGTCACTTGTACACAATTTTCTACTAGAGTGAGTTAGAGAGTGTCCAACGCTGCCATTCATTTGGTGATATTTTACTGAGCATCCACATTGCCATTTTGCCAAAACCCCACAAACATCAAACGTTTCAACAAAAATTACCCTATTGCCTACAATTAAGAGATTATGGGACTAATTCCATTTTAGGAGAGGGGAAAGACTCTCCAATGCTTTTGAACTGCAGTGAAATATTTCACAAAACTATTTCTTTTATAATAAACATGTAGTTATTTTTCTTTCCACTATTTTATGTTTGAAAACTCACAAAGACTTAATTCAGTGCAAACTTAAAAGACAAAATACAAATATTTGCATAGAAAATCTTTTTTCTTTTTTACTCATTTTGCTAGTTTGCCACACCCACGCAGTCTCAGTTAGCTTTATTCAACAACAAAGTCAAAGCTTTATTTAGAATTTAGCAGATTGTCTTCATTTAAGATAATCACAGAGCAGGTCCTAGGGGAGAGAAAAGAACCAAAGATTTGATTCTGTTCACCATTCACGTGTATTTAGTCCTCTATGCATTTAACTTGTTAAGCACCTCCCTGTCATAGTCATTGCAGTGCACCAGGGCTATAAAAATGGGAAGAATACAGTCCTGTTTCTCAAGGCGTTCACATCTAGGAGAGGCCACAGGCACATAAACAAGTAATTGTAACAAAATATAATGGGTCCATAGTCACCACAATATTGGCACAAAGGAGAGTAGAAGGAGTGAGGAACAGAAGTTTATTTTTATTTTTTGCTCAAGAGATGGGGTCTTGGTATGTTGCCCAGGCTGGACTCAAACTCCTGGGCTCACGTGATCCCCCGCCTCAGCCTCCCAAATAGCTGGGACTCCACGCATGCACCATCACACCTGGCTAAGCAACAGAAATTTTGAAAAGTATATTGCTAAGTGTATCATTTTATTAGGCTCTTAGGGGGATGATAATGTCTCTCATTGGATAACAGTTTAATAAAACAAAAAGTAAGGCTTGTTAAATATTCAAAAAATTTTAAATGTTTACTTGTAATTGTAAGATAATTTAAAATCACATGTAAAAACACATTTCTATGATATCTCACATGTTATAATAGAGAGAATGGCTCTTCAGTCCAATTCAGCAAATATTTAGTGAATGTGCCAGACATTTTGCTAATTACTAGCAAATCCCAAATTACTAGGGATGCAAAAATGAGATAAATGTTTCTATATTCAAGAAGTTTTCCAGTGACATGTTAATGAATATTTATATCAATGCAATAATAAAAATATGTACGTAAGTACAACAGTAGTACAGAGGAAGGGGGGATCAGTTCTGCTGGGAGGTGCTTAGGGAAGACTTCATAGAGAAGATGAAACCTGAAAGGGTTTTGAATGATGACTAGGTATCTGCTAGGTGGACAAGAGAGGAAGATCACGGGAAGAGGAAACAGTACATGCAGAGAGGCACAGTAGTGAGAAATGCCTAGAAAAGGGGGTATGCTGTCACTGTGTACATTAATGTTTCACCTTTAGTGTGGATTCATGGTGAAGTATAGAGCAAAATGATAATCATAAATGGTAAAGATGAACTACTTAGACTTGTAGCAAACATCAGAGGACAGTATAGAGTCACATATCCTCAAATTTAAAAAACCCAAAATATCAGAAATACATATATACCTGTAATTAAAACTATTCTCTTAGAGATTTTCAACTAATTTTTAGCTCATTTGGTATAGCAGTTTACTCTATGGCTAATATTTTGTTTACTTAGATGTTCCTGGAACCTAAAAAAGTGCTGGGCAAATAGGAGGTTCTCATAAGTACTTCTTGGATGGCTGGCTGGATGGATGGATGGGAGGGTGGGTGGGTGGGTGGGTGGATGGATGGGTGGATGGATGGATGCTCTTATAAATGAAGAAATTAAATTTGAGTAGGCTGAATTCCTCTTTTACAGTATAGCCTAGTCAATGCTAATTGGACAATGTAGCTGACCACTGAAGCACAAACCAGTTTTTCAGTTTCTGGATGAAATTTAAAAGACAAGTACTTGGAAAAGACAAAATTAATATTCTTTTTTACTATGACTTTATCCAGTGAACCTCAAAAATTAAATAATAGATACTACAGATATAAAGGATAAGTCATTGGTATTTAAAAGGTGAGCAGTCTCATCTGACATTGAAATAAGCATGAAAATATTTTAATCAATTTCTCCAGCTCTAGGTGATCTCTAATTTAGGCAAAGAGATGTCAGTAGTTTGTATAGGCACAAAGGAAAATCCACTGTACCAAAAAGTTTGACCCAAGCGTCCTGTACAAGAGAAGCAAGGGTGGAGTTGGGAATTATTTGTTTCTTAGTCGGCACTGACTCCTGGGAAGGGATGGAGAACAGTGGAAAATGAGGGCAGTGTGCCTTTGGCTGCTTTTTGATAACTATTTGAACCAATCCCAATGGTCCTATGATGTTCCAGAAGGTTTCTTAGAAAGAATTACCATAATGCCCAGAAACCTTCTGAGTTCTGTTTATTAAGTATTCTACACATCCCAGCAATCGTTTGTAAATACCAGAGACCCTGATTACATTCTTTAAAGTATTTTAAAAATCAAGTTCGATGTAACATGGCTTACATAGAAACCACAGAGTCTGAAAAATAGTTATTTATCTAACATCTTTCAGTTAAAAAGCTTCTCTCTTTACATGATGTTTTGTGTTTTTCCCCAGGCTAGTTTTTGAATCAAAGCTTGTGGTTTGCAATATATACAACAGAGAAGAGAGCTAACCTTCATGAAGTGCTTCCGTAAGCAGGGGTTGAATTATGAAGTAACTCACAACCTGTTCGTTTTTATTTGCCCTCTTTTAGTATTGATCCATTTAATTAGTAAAATCACAAGAAAGTATCCTGAGAGAAAAACATGCGGGCATTTTAGCATTCTTCATCTTCCTCTTCTTTTCTTTTTCTTCTTTTCTTCTTCTTCTTGTTTCTTTCTTCCTCTTCTTTCTTCTTGCTTTTCATCGTCTTCTTCTTGACAAAGTCTCACTCTGTCACCCAGGCTGGAGTATAGTGGCACAATCATTGCTCACTGCAGCCTCCAGCTCCTGGGCTTAAGCCATCCTCCTGCCTCCACCTCCCAAGTAGCTGGAACCACATGCTTGTACCACCATGCCTGGATAATTTCTTTAAAATTTCTATAGAGACAAGGTGTCACTTTGTTGCCTAGGCTGTTCTCAAACTCCCGGCCTGAAGCAAGGCTCCTGCCTCAGCCTCCCAAAATGCCAAGATTACAGTTCCGAGCCACCATGCCCAGCCAATCCTAGAATTCCTTAGACCCTGGCACTTCTCCACTTGAGCAGATAGATGTTACTGCTCTTTTCCTGGTTGCTACCTCTGTATCTGTGCTTCTGAAAGAAAGAGCACAGGGTTGACTTTGTCAGAACCACTTGGAGAACTTTTTAAAAATACAAATTCCTGTGCCCCTAGACCTACTGATTCCAGATTTCTAGAAGTAGTGTTCAACTATGTATATATGTATATATAAATTGTTGAAGCAATACATATGCATGGTAAATAAAGGATTAACATATGTATAATGCTTAAAATGTCTCCATCCTCTCCCTTCCCACCCTCTAGACCTATATCCCAGAGACAATGGATTAGTTTATATTCTTTTTTTTTAATTTATTTATTTATTTATTTATTTTGAAAGAAAGGAAAAGAGAGGAAAGAAAGTGAGAGTGAAAGAAAGAAAAAAAAAGAATGTACGAGAGAAAGAAAGAGGAAGAAAAAGAGGGAGAGAGAACAGGATTCTTGTTCTACTGCCCAGGCTAGAATGCAGTCTTTTTTTTCTTTTCAAAAGAATTTCCTATTTTGATGTAGTCACACAGTGATAGTTAACTCTTTACAACTTCTTTTAAGGTTAAAAGCAGGAAGCTTAAATCTCTATTTATAATGCTAACGGCAACGAATCACAAAAAGATTTTTGTTCTAAATCATGGTAATTTAAGCAGAAGTCATAGCTCTAACCACGTTTGCCCAAAGAGACAAAATTCTAGCCCCCATACTATGATTCCCCAAACATCTTCATTTTTCCTTTTTTCTCTTTATGGAACTAACATATGTTTATTTTAGAAAGCTTGGAAAATACATTAAAATGAGAAGACTAAAAATCACTCATCTATCTCCCATTGTTGTTAAGAATATATCCTCCCATATCATGCAATTGACAAAAAGATGGTTGGTCAATAAGTAACAGTTGATTCAAAAGTAGAGCCAGTAAATATCTTTTTTCATAGAATTGCTTTAATATTTTAAAATTTCATATTTTAAAATATCTTACCTAATATTGAAAGCATAGGTGTTCTTGAAGTCTTCATTTACTTACAGCTCAATGGCAAAAATTCTCAATTTGTTTCTTAGAATGTAAGAAAGCACTGCATCTTATAAAGAATAAAGTGACCCCACTATTTCTGGGGTCACTTCACTGTGTAAGTTCGACCTCTGAGGGAATCGTCAATAAAGATATTCAAGCCACTGAAAAATGCCAGTGTCAGTGGGTCTCAGGTGGGGCTTGTGCCAATGGCTGAATGACATGAATGGGGACTGTATCTACCTGCCCCTGGGGTTTAATATGTGTAGCTGACAAGGGGCAGCCTGGCAGCTCTTCTGTGGAGCTATGGCATTGTATAGATGCAAGGGCCCTTGCTGGGAGAATATAATTGTTCATATAATGCTTTTCCTAATTCCTTTTTAATACTTTTCCCAGGAAGCCAGTGGTGAGATGGTCCCTCAGATTTCTGACTCTTGGGGTGGATGGTGGGTGGTTCTTAACCATTCCCCCTTCCTCCACTCTTTCCCCTCCTGACTTTCAGATCAGGGTCCAGGTGATCGAGGGGCGCCAGCTGCCGGGGGTGAACATCAAGCCTGTGGTCAAGGTCACCGCTGCAGGGCAGACCAAGCGGACGAGGATCCACAAGGGAAACAGCCCGCTCTTCAATGAGGTGGGAGGCACGGGCCATGAGGGCCAGAGCTTGGTGGGCCTTCCGATCTGGAAGCCCAATGCAGACACCGGGCAATTTATTCAAGAGTGTTTACATATGGCGCTGACCTGGGTGGTGAGATGTGCTGGCCCCCAAGGAGGTTATCTGTGGCACTGGAGAAAGGGCTTCTGCATCCCTGTCACCCTCCTGGGCCAGCCACCCACCCAACCCTGAAATCACCATGTTTGTGAGGCCAGGGGCAGAACACGCCAGAACTTGCCAGTTCCCGGAGCTGAGCCCAATCCACATTTTCTGAGGGGACTAAACTACTAGGCTTGGAGGCTTGGGGGTGGTGGTCCTCCCTCTCCCTGGCCCGAGGGGTCAGCAGGCACTGATACGTCTCTCTTTGCTTTGAACCAACAGACTCTTTTCTTCAACTTGTTTGACTCTCCTGCAGAGCTGTTTGATGAGCCCATCTTTATCACGGTACGTCTCAGCAGTCCAAGTGTTCTCTGAGGGCCATATGTATGCACATAGGTGTCAGTGTGTACAGGTGTGTGTGTGTGCGTGTGCACATCAGTGTGCATGCGTGTGTGTGCCTGTCGGTGTGTGTGCGAGTATGTAGGTGAGAGGGAGGTGTGTTAAAGCCTGACACCTGGATGATGTGGAGTAACTCACAGAAATGCCTGCAACAGCTCAGCTGGGAGGCAGCAGCCACAGGAGACCCCACTGCTCAGCAACCCCCCGGAGGGACAGGTTAGGGTCCTTAAATCACTTGTTGCAATGAACATTTAAGTTTCCATCTTATTTTGTTTATCCAAACAAAAGGTGCCTGCCTCTGACTGAGATTCTCTTTCTCTGGGCCTTGGCTCTTCCCCTATCTTCTCTGAAAGGCACCATAGCCTAGTGGCTGAAAGTATAGGCCCTGGCACTAGACTGGATTCCAGCTCTGTCTATGCGATGGAGGGATTGTGTGTTTCTGTACAAATCTCTGTGCCCCTGTTTCATTCGTGAATGGGGACGATGACAGTATCTACTGATGAGGTTTTGTGAGGGCTAACCATTGCGTAGAATGATCTCCAGAATTGAGTAAGTGTGAAGTGTTGGCAGTTATTGTTTGGGAGGGAAGAGCTGTTGGGTTGGCGCTGTGGGCCACGTGCTCCCTGTGAATGTGAGTTTCTGGTGATCTTCCTCTGCAGGTGGTGGACTCGCGTTCTCTCAGGACAGATGCTCTCCTCGGGGAGTTCCGGGTAATGGTTTATTTTCTATGAAGGCAGTCAATTCTCACTCCTCACCGTTGGTGGAGCCTCTGTAGACCATGGGCAGGGGCTGGCATTGCAGAGATCCCGTGTGTCTCTGCTTTGGGAAAACAACTTCAAAAAACAACGCCAAACCCTTTGTGCAGCACTCCTTTCTTCCTAGAAAACCTCTCCACGAAGGTGGAAGAGAACAAAAGCACTTTTTATCATTGAAGAGGTCTTAAACCAGAGCGAGATGCACATCCCAGGCAGTGATGTGCTAAGATGCTGCAAAGACAGAAAGAAATCCCATGCTAATTTAGCCAGCAGGTCCAACGCATTGCACACTACACACATTCTCAAGAGAAGCCACGCCCTCTCCTCAGGTCAAGGGACGGCGCAGCACCTTTGGTCACACCAAGTTCATCCCAAAGTCACCTGGTCATCGGGGTGACCGTCTGTGTTAGCTAATTTACTGTATCCAGAAGACCAAACAAAAATCAAACTGTTGTACTGATTTTTTGTATACTATGACATTTGTATGCTAAAGCTGACAAAAGTCTTATCTAGTTTCTTAAAAAGATTCATTTCAAAGAGTCAGGGCAAGTGTAATAAATTTACAAGTTTTCTAAGGTAAGTGTTCTGACAAAAAGGGAGGGGAGGGCAGTTCTTCCTTTATTTCCAACAGGCAGAACCAAGCCCCTTATTTGTAATTCGGATGTTCCCCCACCTCTGGGCAGGCAGTGTGAGGTCCGAGTTCCAGCAGCCCTCCTCCTCATCCTGGCCATCTTGGGCCAATGAGACTGGTGCTGTCTGCCCTGACATCGTTCTCACTCTGGGCTGGGAGTGGGGTTCAGATGTGGATCCCTGGGGGATGGAGAGGCAGAAGAGAGAGGGAACCCTGCCCCAGGCCTCCTCACTTGTCCCAGACAGTCCAGAAGTGAATAGTCCTGTTCTGAGAACCGAGAACCAATGGATTTAACAGATTACATAAAGTAAAGGTAACTAGTAATTGCGCAGACTGAAGGAGACCTGCATAGTGTTTTAATGTAATTTAATGTAATTCTTATTGATTTTCTCATTTTGAAAATTCCAAGGATTTATCAAAAGGAAAGAAAGAGCATAGGTTTATTTTAACCTCTCCCCTCTATCCAAGTATATCATGCATCTCTTCTTTAAATTTGTGTTTTAAATATGAATTTAAAATAAGGGGCTTGATTCTGCTTGTTGTCATAACAGTTACGTTAGAATTATTTCTTCCGCCCAATAAATAATTGCTGGGACCGGGTGCAGTGACTCACACCTGTAATCTCAGTGCTTTGGGAGGTAAGGCAGGCAGATCAACTGAGGTCAGGAGTTCAAGACCTCCCTGGCCAACATGGTGAAACTCTGTCTCTACTAAAAATATGAAAATTAGCTGGGTATGGTGGTGCGTGCCTGTAATCCCAGCTACTCGGGAGGCTGAGGCAGGAGAATTGCTTGAACCTGGGCAGCAGAGGTTGCAGTGAAGTGAGATTGTGCCACTGCACTCCAGCCTGGGTGACAGAGCAGACTCCATCTCAAAAAACAAACAAACAAAAACAAAATAACCAAAAAATTGCTGGGTTGGACCTGCTGGCTAGATTAGCAGCTAAGATTTCTTTGTGTTTGCGAAGTCTTCCCTAATCATTGCCTGTGGGAAGAAGTCACAAGATAAAAAACTAAGTCTGTTTACCTGGAGAAGCATTTTTTAAAAGCATGGGCTTGAGCCTGAGTCATTCTGTAACAAATTAAATCTTAATTATGTTTTGAGTCTCTTTACATTCTTGTTCTGAGAACAGAAGGGTTAAGTCAAAAAATTATTTTATTTGTATCTAATTATAAAAGTAATCTATGATTCTGCAGCCTTCCCCGCTATCTTCATCCCAATACTCCATGGATTTTTAATAGAAAATTGTAAAACACAGGAAGGAATAAAAAATGAAATAAAAGTCATCCAAACCTACCATGCAGGGATAACGTAGTTCCATTGTGTTGAATTTCGTTTCCTCTTTTTTTTTTTTTTTTTTTTTTTTGAGATGGATTTTCGCTCTTGTTACCAGGCTAGAGTGCAATGGTATGATCTCGGCTCACTGCAACCTCTGCCTCCTGGGTTCAAGCGATTCTCTTGCCTCAGCTTTTCATGTAGCTGGAATTACAGGCACATGCCACCACACCCTGCTAATTTTTTTTTTTTTTGTATTTTTAGTAGAGATGAGGGGGGTTTCACCATGTTGGTCAGGCTGGTCGCGAACTCCTGACCTCAAGTGATCCACCTGCCTTGACCTCCCAAAGTGCTGGGATTACAGGCATGAGCCATCATGCCCAGTCTCCTTTCCTCTTTCTTTTTTGTACATAAGCATTCTTTAGCAAACTGGGATCAAAGTATACTTCACTTTCTTTTCATGTAGTATCAAATGGTGAATGTTTCCCTGTGTTTCCAAATGTTTATCAAAACCATGTTTTTTAATGGAATCATATAATGCACCACACTTTAATGCTTCGGTGGCAAGAGTTTGATTTGTGTCTCCTCTCGTTGATTGCAGATGGACGTGGGCACCATTTACAGAGAGCCCCGTGAGTTCTCACCACTTTGGCCATATCCTTGCATTTTGGTTCTGGAGGCTGACTGGGGACACCCATTTGGGATCCTCACTGTCCGTCCTGGGGGTTTTAGAATCTAGAGGAGGAGTTTGATCTTGGGAGAGAAGGCAGGCCCTTCATCCTCCATGTGAGACAGGCCTTCGGGAGGGTGTCACTCTTGCCTGTGTCTCCATTGGGCCATTTAGGGAGGATCGATCTGGAAGGCCCCGTTACTGGACAATGGGCTCACAGCAGACAGGGACAGGTCATTTGGGTGATGAGCCAGGATTTCTCTCACCCTGGTTTCCATTCTGTTCTGGTTCCTTCCTGAAGGGGAGGAAAATGGCCTTGGGTTTGGCTCTGCCAGCCTCTTACAGGAGTTTTTGTTAATATTTCTGATTCTGCCCACATGAACACTCAAACTACCTTTTGATTCTGGAATCTGAGTCCTGCACTCACGGCCCGGTGGATGAGTCCTTTACCTCCCCTGTGCAGTCCAGCCTGGGCTCCTGGGCGTGGCCACAGGCTGGGGGCTTCTGATTCTGGGATCACCAGTGGTTGTTGTCTCTCTTAGGGCACGCCTATCTCAGGAAGTGGCTGCTGCTCTCAGACCCTGATGACTTCTCTGCTGGGGCCAGAGGCTACCTGAAAACCAGCCTTTGTGTGCTGGGGCCTGGGGACGAAGCGCCTGTGAGTATATTTCCCTGGGTCTTCCTGCAGTCTCCCATGAGCACCTGGTGGGGAGGTGCCAAACCACAAACAAAAACTATTTTTTTTTCTGATTTAAACTAATATATGGCAATTAATGAGAAATGTGGAAAATGTAGAAACGTATTAAAAAAACGAATCACTCATAATCCTACCACTCCAAGAGCGCTCATATTATCTTATTGCATATCCCTCTGAAGGATATAGACATATATTTTTCTTTATTTTTTTAATTTTATTTTTATTCTTATTTATTTTTTATTTTTTTTTTATTTTTGAAAGAAAGAAAAAGAGAGGAAAGAAAGTGAGAGTGAAAGAAATAAAAAAAGGAATGTAAGAGAGAAAGAAAGAGAAAGAGAAAGAGGGAGAGAGAACGGGATTCTTGTTCTATTGCCCAGGCTAGAATGCAGTCTAAAAATGGGTACTAAAAACCTCTTTTTTTGCCAATAATTGTGCTTAACAATGGAGACAGGAAGGAATAAGGGATGAAGATAACAAACAAGCAGCCAACCAGTGTTTTACTTAAACCTGTAAAATGCTATGCAATTGCTGAGGAGTGATTTACTTCCAATTATGTGGTCACTTTTAAAATAGGTGTAATGTGATACTGAGAAAAATGTATGTTTTGTGGA
>CAUYLG010009574.1:0-90006 GCA_963573385.1 Cacajao melanocephalus
TTGGATTCATTCTCTTCATCACATTCAGGTATACCTATCAAACGTAGATTAGGTCTTTTCACATAGTCCCATATTTCTTGGAGACTTCGTTCATTCCTTTTTACCCTTTTTTCTCTAATCTTGCCTTCTCGTTTTATTTCATTCAGTTCATCTTCGACCTCTGATATCCTTTCTTCTGCTTGGTCAATTCGGCTGTTGAAACTTGTGCATGCTTCGCGAAGTTCCCGTGTTGTGTTTTTCAGTTCCATCAGTTCCTTTATATTCCTCTCTAAGTTGTCCATTCTTGTTAGCATTTTGTTAAATCTTCTTTCAAGGTTCTTAGTTTCTTTGCATTGAGTTAGTACATGTTCTTTTAGCTCACAGAAATTTCTTATTATCCACCTTCTGAAGCCTGATTCTGTCAGTTCGTCACACTCATTCTCTGTCATGCCTTGTTCTCTTGCTGATGAGGAGCTGCGATCCCCTGTAGGAGGTGAGACATTCTGATTTCGGGTGTTCTCAGCCTTTTTGCACTGGTTTCTTCCCATTTTTGTGGATTTATCCACCTGTCGTCTTTGTAATTGCCGACTTTCAGATTGGGTCTGAGTGAACGTCTGGCTTGTTGGTGACGAAGTTTTTTCTGTTTCTTAGTTTTCCTTTGGCAGACGCCCCTTCCCGACAGAGCTTGGCCTTCCCGGGTTCAGCTGTGCTTACTGTGAAACACTCGGTCCTCAGCGCTTCCAATTGCTGTTCTCCTTGTGGGGGTGGGACCAGCCAAGCTCGACTCAAAGGGCGCCCAGTTGTGTATACTCCGCACTGAGAAGCGCTGCGCTGCGCCGGGGCACCGGCAGAACAGCTGCGCCGGCCAAAAGAGTCGCGCTGGCGATCTGTGTGGCTCCTCCGCCGGGAATCTCCCAGTTTGTGGGCAACAGAAATTCGTCTGAAATTGCGGCGTCCAATGGCTCTCTGTGCTTTCACTGGGAGCTACAATCCTGAGCTGTTGTTAATCGGCCATCTTGGATCTCTCCCAATTTTCCGTTCATTTTAAAAGAACATGCCTCAAGTCAGTCAGTTAGTCTCTCTCTCTTTCTCTGTTTTTGGAGATTGGGCTTGCTGTGTTGTCCAGACTGGCTTAAAAGTCCTGGGTTCAAGCAGGCCTCCTGCCTCAGCCTCCAGAGTAGCTGGGACTGTAGCACATACCAGTTTGCCTGGCGTTCTTCATATATTTCCTTTTATTATTTTTAATTTTTATTTACTTATTTGTGTGTATGTGGTTTTATTTTTTTTATTTTATGCATATATTTCTATGCTTTTATACATACTGTATAAACATACAGCATATGGCAGGTTTTTTGGTTTGTTTTAGTTTCGATGAAACAGATGCCCATCCTATACTTAAACATGAGTTCTCACCTCATGAGCACCTTTCCATCCAGGACTGTATATCCAAAGCATTGTTTGTTGTTGTTAATGTTTGGATGTTTTTATTTTGTTTTGTTTTTGAGGTGAAGTTTTGCTCTTTGACCCAGGCTGGAGTATAATCATAGCCCATCACTTCAGCCTCCAACTCCTGGGCTGAAGCCCAAAAGATCCTCCTGCCTCAGCCTCCTGGGTAGTTAAAAAAAAAAATTATAGAGACAGGATCTCACTATCTTTCCAACTTCTGGGCCTTTTCCTCACTAGGCCTCCCAAAGTGCTGGAATTACAGGCAAGAGCCACTGTACCTGGCTACTGACGATACTATACTTAACACAAATTCTCCCTTCATGAACACGTTTCTGTCCAGGTAGATTTAATCAAGACTGCCTCCTTAAGCTCTAGGAAACTGTGTTGAGGAGACAGGCATAAGAACAGAACTCCATACAATCTCTTTCATGTAGAAGGAGTAGTTTAGTATAGGGGTGGTAATTTAGAAGGGGAAGGGACCTGCCCTGAAGTTTCTTCCTGATACCACCTGGAATGCCACTGGGTGGGTGCATTTGGAGGTACATTTAGAAAGGTGGCCCTCCCACCCACTCCATCCTGAGATTTTGGGAAGAGGTGGTGGTGAGGGTACATATCATTGTTTCACCCTTTTCTCTTGCCTCTAGTCTCTGCTGGTGAGGGTTTTGTTGGATAGGAGCCTCGGTGTGAAGAAAAGGTTGTGGGGAGAAAGTAATACAAGGTCTTGGGGTAGTCAGAGCCATTAGGGGATAGTAAAAGAAAGAGGCCAGGAAGTGAGACACAGAGGAGAAGGACATCAGATTATGGCAGCCAGGCTTGCAGGGGTGTGCTTACTTGACTCATGTGCCCATGCCCTTTAAGGCAGCTCTGCAGTGGGGACTCCGTCCTAGGGATTCTCTCCTTGCTGTGGACCAGTTTGAAGCTACTATAAGCGGTGTTCACAGATAAATGCGGATGATTTCCATTTGTATTTAGACTTTGTAACTCTGAACACCCTTACCACTCCAGGCGTCTGTGGGCCAGATTGTCCCTTCAGGTAAGAGAGATTCTTCTCAACAGTCTGGTTGCATATTTGGCATTCTGCATATGTGTAAGAGTACCAGGGGCTGGGCACGGTGGCTCACATCTGTAATCCCAGCACTTTGGGAGGCTGAGGCCTGCAGATCACCTGAGGCCAGGAGTTGAAGACCAGTCTGGCCAACATGGTGAAACTCTGTCTCTACAAAAATACAGAAATTAGCCAGGCATGATGGCGGGTGCCTATAATCCCAGCTACTTCGGAGGCTGAGGTGGGAGAATTGCTTGAACCTGGGAGGCAGAGGTGGCAGTGAGCCGAGATTGCGACATTGTACTCTTCTGGCCTGGGTGATAGAGAGGCTCTACCTCAAAAAAAAAAAAAAAAAAAAAAAAAAAAGCACCAGGTGCCATGCCCTTAGATATTTTAAGAAATAAAAATATGATTCAAAACCATAGAAGAGGAGGACAGCAAAATATTCTTATACACCAGAGACCTAATGTTCATTTCTACCTGTGTCCCACACTGGCAAATACAAGAATGAAGCAAAACCCTGTTTTTCTAAGAAGAAAGATCAAACATCTGATGTGATCAACACCTCTCTCCTCGGTATTGCTTAGCGTGGGTAATTTTAATTTTTAATAATTTAATAATGTTAGGCAGTGGATTTGGTAAGAATGTTTCAAATATAAATACATATTGTTTTATGTAGGAGATAGTAATTGCAGCACATTGTAGGTCAGCTGATTCAATTAATGTGCATTATGATTTAATGGGTAGTCTATCTTTGATTATCAAGGCTATTAACATTTGCCTTGAATTTCTTTGTCTTTTTTTTTGTTGTTGTTAGACAGGGTCTTGCTCTTTTGCCCAGCTGGAGTGCAGTGGTGCAGTCTCGGCTCACTGCAGCCTTTGCCTCCCAGGTTCAAGCGATTCTCCTGCCTCAGCCTCCCAAGGAGCTATGTACCACCACACCTGGCTGATTTTGACATTTTTAGTAGAGACAGCGTTTCACCATGTTACCCAGGCTGGTTTTGAACTCTTGACCTTAGGCGATCCACCCACCTCAGCCTCCCAAAATGCTGGGATTACAGGCCTGAGCCACAGCACCCAGCTGAATTTCTGTTTATCAAATCATTGAGCAGCTGTAAACAAATAACAAGGGGTCAGGGACTCAAACTTCTTGGATGTCATAGAATTCTATTGTAATGCAAATAACTGTCACAACTTTTGTTTTATAAACTAAAATTATTCATTATCTTGAGATGAAAAGAGTAAAGGGAGTTGATTTACTGGGGCAATCCAGAAAAAACAGGTAGCATAAACGCAATTATTTGAAGACCATGTGCACATGTCACTAGCTCATTGTAAAGGAAGGTGTTTCTTACCTTGTTGATGCAGGCTTTCTTTTACTTCCCTTCTGTAATCCTCAAAGAGCTGTCTTTTTTTCTACAGTATGGCAGTTCTTAAAAGCATGGTCCACATACCCTTTGATTGGTCTCTGAGATTTTTTCAGGGAGTGCATGAGGCCTGTATTATTTTCACAAGAATTTGCCTTTCTTATGTGTAATAGTGGACATCACTACTGGTACCTTAATACATGACAAGACAGTGGCACCAAAATACATGAGTAATCATTTACCAGTGTGAGCATTTGTTAAAAGTGTGCAGCAATAAAGTATGCATCCTCACTCCCGCACACTTTGTTTAAAAAAAAAAAAGCCAGTTTTACCTAAAAATGTTTTTGATAAACAGGTAAAAAAATGTTTTTGATAAACAGGTGAAAATTATTAACTTTTTTAAATGTCAGCTCGTCAGTACAAGTCGTTTTATGATTGTGACAGAATGGGGAGTGTACATAAAGTTCTTCTGTAGTTGTTTAAGGTGCAGGGTAAATGGCTGCTTTCTTCAATCCGTTTTTACTTGACACTCATAAACTATGGTTATTCAGACTTGAATTTTGGCTTTTTCTTTTTTGTGTGTGAATGGAGTCTTGCTCTGTTGCCCAGGCTGGAGTGCAGTGGTGTGATCTCAGCTCACTGCAACCTCCACCTCCTGGGTTCCAGCAATTCTCCTGCCTCAGCCTCCTGAGTAGCTGGGACTACAGGTGCATGCCATCATACCTGGCTAATTGTTTTTGTATTTTTGATAGAGATGGGTTTTCACCATGTTAACCAGGATGGTCATGATTTCCTGACCTTTTGAGCCACCACACCTGGCCGACTTTTTCTTGAAAAATTGTGATGTGCCTGTCACTTCAAGGAAAATGACAGTTTTTGTTCCAAATGATAAAATTTTAGCTTTAAGGCAAAAATTCGAATTTTTGAAAACTTTAATGTAAAGCTTCTCAGCAGATGAGTGGCAATGTTAATGAAAATTCCTTTTTTTTTTTTTTTTTTTTGGTTGAGATGGAGTCTCGCTCTGTCACCCCGGCTAGGCTAGAGTGCAGTGGCTTGATCTCGGCTCACTGCAGTCTCCACCTCAGTGTTCTCAGTAGCTGAGACTATAGACACAAACCACCATGCCTGGCAATTTTTTTTTGTTTAAATTAGAAGTAGGATTTCACCGTGTTGGCCACACTGGTCACGAGCTCCTGACCTCAAGTGATTTGCCCACCTTAGCCTCCCAAAGGGCTGGGATTACAGGTATGAGCCACCACTCCCAGCCATATTAATGAATTTTTAAATTGCACCATGAAATGGGTCAACATTTGGAAGATCCACATAACTCGTTAAACCATTATCTTCCAAATGACCGATGTATCATATTACAAAATGATGCATGGGTTAAGATCTGTATAAAATGGGACGATGGATTAAAAAAAATTTTTTTTAGTTTTTACATTTTATTAGAGACTGTGTCTCACTCTGTTGCCCAGTGGCTCAATCATAGCCTCAAACTCCTCCTGGGCTAAAACAATCCTCTCTCCTCAGCCTCCAGAGTAGCTGGGACTACAGGTGTGGGCCTCCAGACCCAGCTAATTTTTTAATGTTTTGTACAGATGGGGTCTTTGCTTTGTTGCCCAGGCTGATACCAAACCTGCTGGCGGCAAGCCATCCTCCTGCCTCAGCCTCTCCAACTGCTGGGATAGCAGGTGTGAGCCACCACACCAGTCCAGGAATAGGAAAGCCCCTGGATAAGGTTTCAGATTGCATAATCCAATACATCTTTAATAACCACCCCTTATTAAAGTGTCGGAGTAATAGCAGAGAAGAGTATCCAGTTACCTGTAAAAAGGATATTGAAATATTCTTTTGGTCAGCTAGCTACACATACCTCTGTGTGATCATACTTTTTTCATATACTAGAGCCAATACAATGTGTTGCAGTAGACTTAATTAGAAGCAGATATGAGAAACCATTTGTCTTCTATTAAACTAGATAGATACTAAAGAGATTTGCAAAAAGGTAGAACTAAAGTTTTATCTTTTTTCTCTAAATATGTAGATTTCATTAAAATATCTTATTTGCAGTAATAGGTAATGGGTTTGTTTTTTAAAAACATAAATTAATGAACTTTTTTTTTTTTTTTAAAGAGATGGGGTCTCACTTTGTTGCCCAGGCTGGAGTGCAGTGATGCCATCACAGCTCACTGCAGCCTCCAACTCCTGGGCTTCAGTGATCCTCCTGCCTCAGCCTCCAGAGTAGCTGGTACCACAGACATGCACAACCTCACTCATCTAATTTTCTGATTTTTTGTTGAGACAGGGCCTTGCTCTGTTGCCCAGGCTGGTCTTGAACTCAAGCAATCCTCCCATGTCAGCCTTTCAAAGTATTGGCATTACAGTCATTAGGCATTGTACCTGGTCAATAACCTTTTTTAACTTCAAAAGTTTGTAATACGGTAAAAACCCACACAAACAAAAGTTCTTTTAGATTTGATTGTTTTTACATGTGTAAAGGTGTCCTAAAACCAGTTTAAAAACCTCTGGTCTTAATCATTTAAAATTAACATTTTTTGACTAGGCACAGTGGCTCACACCTGTAATTGCAGCACTTTGGGAGGTGGGAGGATCACTTGAGGTCAGTACTTCAAGACCGGCCTGGACAACATGGTAAATTGCCTGAACCCAGGAGGCAGAGGTTGCTGTCAGCTGAGATGGTGCCACTGTACTACAGCCTGGGTGACTGAGTGAGACTGTATCTCAAAAAAGAAAAAAATACCTGCAAGCTTTTGTGTTAGCCTCTCCTTTAAAAGGGGGCTTTTATTTCTGCTGTGTATTCTCTAGTGACTAACCCACAAGTAACTGGTTGTATGAGGAGCTGGATAATATAACACCCATTCATTCTCAGAGAACCTCCTTGTGAGACTCTATCCACACCAAGTATCTTTCACAAATGTGCAGTTCTCTCCCACCACACTACCAGTTCCAATACCAAATGTGGTACAAGTTTGTTTTAAGAAATGTGGAAGTTAAACAAAAAAAATTTTAATACAAAGATTTAAGGCATTCTAAAAACATAGTTTTATAATATATGTATATAAAACCAGGTACAGTGGCATCCACCACCAGGTATAGTGGCGTCCTCCTGTAATCCCAGATACTGAGAAGGCTGAAGCAAGAGAATCACTTGAGCCTGGGAATTCAAGGCTTTAGTGTGTCTTGCTTATGAATAGTCACTGTACTCCATCCTGGGCAACATATCATGACTCCATCTCTAAGTATACACACACACACACACACACACACACACACACACGAGTTTTTTCCTCATGTTAATTGATTTTTTAATACTATAACTTACTTAAATCTGTATGTTTTAAAAATTGAATGATGGCAAGGTGCGGTGGCTCACGTCTGTAATCCCAGCATTTTGGTTGACCGAGGCGGGCAGATCATGAGGTCAAGAGATGGAGACCATCCTGGCCAACATGGTGAAACCCCGTCTCTACTAAAAATACAAAAATTAGCTGGTGTGGTGGCACACACCTTTAGTCCCAGCTACTCAGAAGGGTGAGGCAGGAGAATCACTTGAACCCGAGAGGCGGAGGTTGTAGTGAGCCAAGATGGCACCACTGCACTCCAGCCTGGCAACAGAGCAAGGCTTCATCTCAAAAAAGAAATTGAATGCTGAAAATTATGTTACCCACCCAAAGATAAGTATTTTAACATTTTGGATGAATAGCTATGCAAATATACACATAGATATTTGTATGAATAGGATTTGACATCACATCCTGCTCTGATATCTGCTTTTATTCTCAGCTCTAGACCTTATTTTTTGTTGTTATCAATAAACATTTAGGCCAAGCACAGTGATTCACACCCATAATCCCAACATTTTGGGCGTCCGAGGCAGTATGATCACTTGAGCCTAGGAGATCAAGACCACTCTGGGCAACATAGCAAGGCCCCATCTCTACAAATAGTACAAAAATTAGCCTGGTGAGGTGGTGCGCACCTGTGGTCCAAGATACTCAGAAAGTTGACGTGGGAGAATCGCTTGAGCCTGTGTAGTCAAGACTGCCGTGAGCCACAATCGTGCCATTGCACTCCAGCCCCAGCAACACAACAAGACCTCATCTCAAATATGGGGGAGTGGGTGTGTGGGTGTGTAGGGGGTTGTGTGTGTGGATGTGTGAGAGAGAAACATTGGCAGAAGTGATGGTTGCTTGTAGAGTTAAATGTCTCGGGTAAGTATAATGTAATCTGTGCAAACTCGGGTCCCTTATTCTGCTTTTCATTCTGTACTTCGTGTAGCCACTAGGATCCTAGCTATACTGAGATATAATGGAGGAGCAGCAGTATCTCTCCTTAAACAAAATAGTTTAATTAATTAGTGGCTGAAGGTGGAGGGGTGCCCTTCTATCTTTTAATTAAGTAGCCCTGAGAAGGTCAGGGAGATCAAACTGGTTAAACATTAACATTTCTGTACAGGAAATTATGGTGAGTTCCTGTTCTAATTTTCTCACTTGAGTTTAGCAAACATTTGAGGGGAGGTGAGAGATTAAAGAGCTGAATAAGGTACAGTTCTGCTCTTGGAGTGTTTACACAATAGTAGAGGAAACAGGCCTGTAAGGAACTGCAATGTAAGGCAGAGCTAGCGTTCAGTTGAAGTTACAGACAGTACTTGTGCAAGTGATGAAGCCGATAATTATTCAGTGAATGGGAAAGACCTCCTGGTAGTCTTTTCCTTTTTTAGTTGAACATGAGAAAAATTTCAGTTAAGTAGAAATTGTGGAAACAGATCTACAGACTGAAGGAGTGGCCAGTGTGAGGATCAAAACTGAAAATGTAGGGAGGAAGAAATCACAAAAGAACTGGAGCTCATGATCCAGTGCACCTGAAGAGATGCCCAGAAGGAAACAAACAGAAAGCAGCAGCACTGGGCAGGGATAATCTAGATAGCATTTGTTCTGTGAATAGGAGGAATCTTTTCAAGATTTTTAACTCTATCACAGAACGCATCTCACCAGCATGCTGCTTTAGTCATCTCAGAAGTAGCATGTATGGAATAAGCAAACTCTCATAAAGGAGTGTGGAGAGGTTTCGTGTGTGTTTTCTTTGTTTTGTTTAAAACGACTTACATTTGTTATGTTACGCATTCTTAGGGCAGAAATCCAGACACAGGTTAACTGGATCCTCTGTTTATGGTCCCACGTGCTGAAATAAGTGTGTTGGCTGACTTGTGATTTCATCTCATGTTTTTCCATACCCACGTGGTATAGTAGAATCCAGGACCTTGAAGTTGTAGGCAGTTAGCTAGGAGTATTACTTTTTTTTCTGAAAAGGAGTATGATTTTTAGCTGTCATTTAATTGAACCCCCACCATGTGCCAAGTACAGGCACATACATTTGTGATCGTTAACCCCTCCTGACCCCAGAGTAAGCCAGTGTTATCTACACTTGATAGATGGAGCAAAGAATAAGTAGAATGCTGATTACACCTCACACCCTGGGCAGAGAATGATGTTTTTCAGCTGATACTGCTTACCTATTGTCCCTTTCCCAGAAGCCTGAATTTATTTGGAAATGAAAAGTTTTATTAAAAAGTCTCTCTCCCTTGTGACTTTGGGGAAGAAGGAGGGGCATGTTTGCAAAACAAACACTGCTAATGAACATTTCCCTGAATAACTTAAATCACATACATCTTAGGGCTCCTGTCTCATGGAATCTGTATCTTCTTGGCAGGTTTACAAAGAAACCTGTTTTTAAAGCCTTCCATGTCTTCCATGGCTTGGGTTTTATCTCCTTGGAGGGTATGTGTCTAATTCTCTTCTTTCCCTCTCATACTGGTAAATATACCAAAATACAGAGAATAGTATGGCCAATCCCAGAAACCAGTCGTTCATGTTTAACAGTTACCAAGATTTAGCCACAACTTTTTGATTGCTTCTTTCTCCTCCTCAATTGTCTTTTTACAATTAAATTGGTCAGTCAATATATTGCATTAGTTAAATCTTTTAAGTGCCTTTTAATCTAGAGCAGTTTCTCTAACCCTACTTGGGAGGCTGGAGTAGGAAGATTTATTTTTTTTATGCCATTGAATTGCTGAAAGAAGTGACAGCCTATCTGGGAAAAGGTTCTCCTCTGGATTTGTCTGTTTTCTTCTTTTAGGTGTCCTTTTGCTTGTTCTTGTGTCCCCTCTATTTACTGTAAATATAAAAGCTTAATTAGATTTGGAAGGTTTGGTTAAATTCAGCCTTGCCATTTTTGGGCATGAATACATGATAGGCCATACTGTGTAATTTATATTACATCCATTTATAAAGTAACTAATTTGGGGGCTGTTCCATGCTTGGTGTAAACTAAGATGGGTTTTTGGATTCAGACCTCCATTGTAAGGTCCCTATCATCTTTATTTTAACAACTTCATATATTGATCTTTGCCTCATTACTTCATTAGTGACTGAAAACTGTTGATTTTTCTAATTGGTTGTTTACCCTGAAATATAGGTCATCCAAAAAAAGCAAGAAAAATGCTTAATTCTTTCCCTTTTAGTGCCCATTTTCAGCATAAGACATTGGTGCCTGGTAGTCTCCACTGGTGATCACTTTGTTGTGGGGGGTTTGTTTGTTGTGTCATTGTTGTTATTATTTCCCCTTTCTCTATTTGTGAGTAACATCATGAACTCCTGTTTTTAAATATATTTTCAAGGGTTTCAGTATACTGCAGTCATTCTTTCTGATGCCCAGGGGCAGGGAGGGGACAGTATATTTTCTATAGAAGGAAATACCAGGACTACCTCAGTGGACCAAGTTTTGGAATGTCCATCATTTGTGGGAGTGATGGAATCTCACTTCCTAACGGTTTAGAACCGTTAGAGATGCTTCCCTGGATGCCCAATATGACCAATCATTGTTAGAGTATAATGCATTTCTTTGGCTGTTTATCTGGTTAAAGCAACTCCTTTATCCACAGGAAAGCCCATTTTTACAGCTTTGTGAGGATAAAATGTTTAGAAAGGAAACATTTTTTTAAAATTACTAAGATTCTTTAGGAACTGCAGTAGAACACTGGGATTGCAAGTGGGTATATATTGTTATTTTCTTCCCAATTTTAAGGCTGTGTCAGCAGAACATGAAATTAAGCTAAAAGTAGAAAGGTGGGACTTGTAATACCTAGAATGTTCATCAACAAGAATAGAAATTAATCTTGTAAAAAGTATGTCTTTGCATGTAAAATAAATATAAAACAGACCGAGCACTGATATTGACTAGATGCTTTAAAATAAGCAGAAGGGGCAGAAAGTTAAATATTTAGATTAGTCCAAAATGTTAGCTTTGTAGTAGTGTGCCATTGATGGAGTATTCCTGGAACATGTCTTCTCTTCTTGTTTTAACACCTGACCTTGGTCCCTGAAATGTAGACAGGAAGACAGTGATACGGTTGGGTTTGTTTGACATTTTCTCTTTGTTTGAAATAAGCCCTTTAGTTGTTTCTTAATACTATTGAATATTTAGTGGCTTTCTGGAACCAAGACAGTATGGAGCTGTCATTTTGTCATGATTTATTTGGGTTTGTTGACTTTTTCCCCAAAAGGACTAGATACACTTGAATCTGAGATGAATTTACTTGACTTTTTCATTGTATGTTTATGAAGAATAGATGGATTTTGTCAACAAAGATGGTGCCTGGCAGAAAGATTGAAACTTAGTAAGCTCTTGGTATAGGAATGCTTATTTCCCTGCTTCTCTCCCTCAGTTAGGGTTATTATCATATAATCATATTATATTATAAAATTATTTTAGATTATTCAATATAATTGTGAGTAATCTAAATTACATGAGTATAATGTGAGCATAACGTCCTCCATGTTCATCCATGTTGTTGCAAATGGTAGGATCCTCTCCCCTCCCCCCACTTTTAAGGCTGAATAATATTCCAGTTTATGTATATACCACATTTTCTTTGTCATTTGACATTTAGATTGTTTCCATGTGTTGTCTTTTGTAAATAATGTCACAGTACACATGCGAGTGCAGATATTTGTTAAGAGGATAAATCTTAGGTTGTGTTCTTAACACATTCTCCAAAATATAATAAATAAAGAAGATAGAATTGGGGGATTGGGGTAATGTTGGTCAAAAGAAACAAAATTGCAGGTAGGAGCAAAAAGCTCAAGAGATCTATTGTACCTCACAGTGACTATAGTTAATAAAAATGTATACTTGAAAATTGCTGACAGAGTAGATTTTAAGTGTTCTTTTCAGAAAAACATGTGTGTGAAGTAATGCATGTTAATTAACTTGATTTAGCCATTCCACATTGTATACAATTTCCAAATATCACATTGAGCCTGGGCCAGTGGCATAGGCCTACTTGGAAGGTTGAGGTAGGAAGATTCCTGGAGCCTAGGAGTTGTATTCCAGCCTGGGCAATATAGTGAGACCCCATCTCTATTAAAAATACAACTCCAGCCTGGGCAACAATAATGAAACTCCATCTCAAAACAAAACAAAACAAAACAAAAACGTGGCTGGGTAGAGGGGATCATGCCAGCGATCTCAACATTTGGAGAGGCCAAGATGGGCAGATTGCTTGAGTCCAGGAGGTCAGGACTGCAGTAAGCCATGATGGAGACACTGCACTCCAGCCTGGGCAGTAGACCAAGCCCGTTTTTCAAAACACGCACATGTAATGTTGTACACCATAAATACATACAATTTTTAATTTGCCAATTTAAACAATATATGTTATTAAAAAAAAAAAACGAATAGGTTGCCAGGCACGGTGGTTCACGCCTGTAATCCCAGCACTTTGGGAGGCTGAGGCGGGCAGATCACAGGGGTGAGGAAATCGAGACCATCCTGGCCAACATGGTGAAACCCTGTCTCAATTAAAAATACAAAAATTAGCTGGGCAGGTGGCATGCACCTGTAGTCCCAGCTATTCAGAAGGCTGAAGCAGGAAAATCACATGAATCCAGGAGGCGGAGCATACAGTGAGCCAAGATCAAGCCACTGCACTCCAGCCTGGTGACAGAGCGAGACTCTGTCTCAAAAAAAAAAAAAAAAAAAAAAAAAGATAGGAAACTTTTGGAGATGATGGATATGTTTATGATATTGATTGTGGTAAGAATTTCATGGTTATATACTTATCTCCAAATTCATTAAGTTGTAGGCATTAACTATGTACAGCTCTTTGTATATCAATCATTTCTCAATGAGGTGATTTTTTTAAAAAAATAAATGCTTATATGACAAGCAAAAATGGCATGACATTTTCATAGTTTATAATAAAGTTTTTTGTCATATACTTATTAACCATTTAATTTGAGAATGATATTTTCCAGTTATTTGTCCATTTCTTGTTTTCCTTGTTAATAGGTCTGTATAAGAAGAATAATGCATTCTTGACTAGTGTGGTTTGCTTTCAGTGGATACTTTCTTCATTGTTGGATTGAAGGAGAAGCTGGTGATGCTGTTTTCTTTTTTCCTCTGCCTCAAAATTAATAATAAGAGCACCTCCACAGCTGATGGTTTCTCTTTAAAATAATGATGAATTAGTCTGGGTGCAATGCTTCACGCTGTAATCCCAGCAATTTGGGAGGCTAAGGCAGGTAGATCACTTGAGGTCACGAGTTTGAGACCAGCTTTGCCAACATGGCAAAACCCTACCTCTACTAAAAATAAAAAAATTCGCTGGATGTGGTGATGCACATCTCTAATCCCAGCTACTTGGGAAACTGAGGCACGAGAATTGCTTTAACCCAGGAGGCAGAGGTTGCAGTGAGCTGAGGTTGCACCACTGCACTCTCACCCAGGCGGCTGAGTAAAACTGTGTCTCAAATAAAAGTAATGGTGATGAATTTCCTGTTTTGTTTTACCTCACTGAGCTATAGTAGGAATAAAATTATATGTCTTAAAATCTATTGAGTACTACATAAGGGTGTGTTACAAATGTTACTGCTGCACCAGGAGGACTTGAAGTCCAAGGCTTAAGCAGCTTCACTTGGCATATCATTTGAGTAAGATTCCTCTAGAAATGTAGTGTGAGTAGGCCAGGGCTGTAGGGTGAGCACATTGCAGGGGAAGACTTCCTCAAAATTGTAACTGTAAAGATAAATCCAACCTTGATGCTTTTTCTTTTCTTGATTTCTGGGCTCTTGCAAAGTCCATAAATTGCATTATACTTAAAATAAAGACATTTTGTGATCTCATAACTGGATTAGCATGTTAATTTCTGCTGAGTGGGTTAGTAAATAACCACGTGGATAGACAAGAAAAGAGACTTTATAAGTGGATTATCTTGCTTTCAGCTGTTACCATTTTTAATGATGGTCTACTCATTTTTTACTTTAACTTTTTGTTATGAGTAATTTCAAACATATATAAAAGTAGAGGCATTTTTAGCATAATGTTTTATTGTTTTTAAATTTGTTTGTGTCCGCATTCAACATGTTCCTTCTCATTTTCTCTCCTTATTTTGTATACAGTTCATTTGTTGTGGAACCCAGATTGTTTGCCCTGTAATTTCCTGTAGTATGCAGGTTGGCATCTCTGTGGTTTTGTTTAGCAAATTATCTACAAATTAGCAGTTAGTTATCTTTTATATATATATTTTTTATCTTGGAAGAATATCTGGTAGTGTATACTTCAGTCAGGAGGCACATCAGGATTAGTAGTCTCTCATTTTGTGATGTTTACAGCCATTGATTATCAGGATCTACCAGTTGCCCATTTCTTTTTATGTTTGTTTATTTATTTGTCTTTATATATTTGCCAAACAGCATATCCAAATTTTTATTTTCTTATTTTACAGATACCAAGCTTATGGAAATAAGTAGTTTTCCTCAAGATTACACAGCTATTCAGTACACTACTCAGCGCAATATAGAAATCTTGCCTTAATCTCAGACATAACACCAATTTTCTTCTCTCACCACAGTCCCAAGTTATTGCCCATCTTCATTTTTGAAAAAAATACAGAAAGGCAGATATAAGTAAAGCAAGGTGAGATTAAAAGAAGGGAACCAAACAGTTAACATAGAGTTAAAGACCCAATTGTGATTTCTAGAACATTCTGCAGTTTCTCCTCTCATACTGATTCTTTAGTGCTTGAAATTATCCAGCCATTGATAATCATTACTTAGTTCTACTAATTCATTGCCTAATCTTTTATACTTTTGAAAATAAACATTTGATCACATCAGTAACTTTAGAATCTTAATTTCAAACTTTGCCAGTAAAACTACTTTTTTGTAGCGGCTTCTCCCATGCCCTTTAAAGACCATTATTAGCACTGTTTATAAAAAGTACCAAAGCTGGGATCCTATTGGGATATTCTAAGTTTAGTCTATCATACCATTTTTGCTAGCACTTTATCAGTAGATATGTTTATGAAAAAATTTAATCTAGAAGTGTTTGATAAACTGTCATTAAAAATTATTTCAAAAATCACTATTATATTGTAAATGTTTCTCAAACTTAAGTTCTAAAATATCAATTTAACTTGATTTTTGGTAAATAGTTACTCAAAGATTAGCAAAGTTTTTAATGTCATAATTTTGAGTAGAAGTTAAATTTATGAATTAGCAGTCTCCTACTTCAAGTTCAAATCAAAGTGAACTTTTAAAAGTCTAAAATATACTGGCCTCTCTCAAGACCTAGACTCAGATATCAACAAATGCCAAAAGAGATATGCAAACAGGAAACTGATTATTTTAAAAAATATTTTAAATCACATAATCATTTTTCTACTTGACCCTTCCTCCTCTTCCTCCAGAATAAAAAGAATCTATAGTAATCCTTTGGAAACTTTAGAAATCTTTGTTTTTCTTCCTCACTTCTTCCTATTTATATATGTTAAGTGCTACCTGATATGGCAAACACATGGAAATGATGTCCTTTCAAAGTTCACTGACTTCCTCTCTGAAGTCATCTAAAATTCTGAAGCCATTAAATAAACCATCAGATAAAAGTGTGCGACTTTATACTGAAATAGAACCAAAAGAACATTTTTTGCAGTTTCTGCAAGGAATTGTGTTACTTACTCCTTTAAGTGAATTGGTAATGAGGTTTTAGTTCAGGAGAATAGAAACTGCTTGCAGGGGACCATCGGTAGGTAACTTCCAGTACAGAGAAAGGCATTTGATGTGGCATAGACCTAAGGCCAGGTAGGTTGCTGGTGTCAGGACCCACGCTGTAGAGCCCTCTGCAGGTTGCAGCTCCTCCAGCTGGCCTTTCTAGCCCTGACCAGTTACTCTGAGGCTTCCCTGCCCGAAGCTGCTTCTCTTGAATTCTCCTCTGAATACCTACACAGTGTGTGAAATAATTCCGCACCACTCATGAGAAATTTAAAAGTATTTAAATTTCTGATTTATTTAAAAGTATTTGATGTACTTAAATCCCAGATTAGTTGCAGTTATGGTAACAGATGTCCTTTTGATGAAAGGCCCTTTTTTTTTTGAGAGAGACAGAATTTTGCTCTTGTTGCCCAGGCTGGAGTGCAGTGGTGCGATCTTGGCTCACCACCACCTCCGCCTCCCGGGTTCAAGTGATTCTCCTGCCTCGGCCTTCCAAGTAGCTAGGATTACAGGCATGCACCACCACACCCAGCTAATTTTGTATTTTTAATAGAGACGGGGTTTCTCCATGTTGGTCAGGCTGGTCTCGAACCCCTGACCTTAGGTGATCCGCCCACCTCAGCCTCCCAAAGGGCTGGGAGTACAGGTGTGAGCCACCATGCCCAGCCACAAAACCATTCTTCATAGATGGAGATCCCCATAGTGACATGAGAAGGGCTTCACTTCCCCTTTCATAGAGTTCACCTCCTTAGCACAGTTTGCAGGCCCTTCATGATCTGCACCCCCACTCCTCATCCCCAGTTCCCCAGCCACTAGGTGTCCTCGAAAGCCATGCCCCAACAATACTCAATTCTGGGAGTCCAAAGAGAGTTCATCATGTATTCTTTTTGCCTTCAGGCTTTTTGCTTAGAGTGCCCATTCTCTGGCCATAAATTTATTCCCTTTACAAATTAGCTGCCTGTCCTTCAGAAGTCACCTTAACCATCTCTTCCTTCATAAAGCTTGTCGGGCTCTCCAAATGTAGGTTAATTGCTCCACTGTGTTGGTTGCTGCTGTAGAGCTGTGTTTATTCAGGCAGCAGCATAGATAATGACTACATTTATGTAGGACCACTGGTGGAAAGCAAGTTCCCCAAAGTGAAAACAATCCACCGAGATAAAATTTCTAAGCGCAGTTTTATTTTACTGAAGGCTGGGAAGCCCTGAGGTTGGTTCTTGAAGCACACACGGCCTGGAGAAAAGCCATTCTGAATGTATGTGGCTACCCCTTGATTTAGGTGAATTACATTCCAGTCAAAAGGAAGAACAGATTTGAAAATTTAATGGCAAGACTGACTGCATTCAGGAAATCATAACTAATTTTACCAAGCTAGGGGTGAGTTGATGATGTGCAACAAATTTGGGAAGAAGGAAATGGGAATCCTGGATTACAATTAGTAGTTTTCTTTAATTTAAAAGGTATTAGGAGCTATTGCAGATCTGGAAGAAAGAGAATTACATTATCAGAAAGAACTCAGAAATAGATTTTGTAGGAGACGTGGCTTTGTTTCAGGTATTTTCTCATCTAAAAAAAAAATATGGTTAAAAATGCATCACCAAAAGTGCCAGGGTGATGATTCAGATAGTGCTCTGTAGCTCCATCCTAAAAAGGGCATGCTAGCCTGTTCTTCTGATATGTACTTATGAAACCTTCCCAGCGCTCTCTCTACCTCTATTTCCAGCACCGTTTGCCCCTTTGGACCTGATTCTCATCTAAAGATACTCTGTTGTGGGAAGTAAATATACCCTGAGAAAAATAGCTTTTCTGACAAAACCTTGAAATGAGTTATTGTAAACCCTCAGAGAGGCTACCCATTCTATGTTTTTTTGTAGCAGGATCAGAAGAATTACCAGAGGAAAAAGCCCTGGAAGCCGGTATGAGCATCCACACCCCGTGCCTTCCCCCCAGCCCTAATCACACAGCTACGCTGGGAAGCCTTTTCTGGGGCCTCCCAGTCTCACTCTGGGTGGAGTTTGTTCTTCTTTCCCTCAACTACCAGTTCCCCAGGTCTCTGAATTAAATTTTCCATTCTCATCTCTTTTCATCAGTTCTCTTTAAAGATCCAGAGACAACTCTCCAAACAGTTTCTATTCCCTCAGAGACATTTGTAAACTACTGTCTCGTCACCCACTAGCTGGCCCACAGCCATTGGTTACATACACAGCCCAATCTTCTCATAATTTACCATCCAAGCCCCACACTGTGTGTGCTGTGGGCTTCATGATCTGTTTACCAGACTGTTCCCAGCCCCAGCATCCTGTGCTGGGCCTCAGCACTGTGGGAGAAAAGGAAAACTTGGAGGGGATCCAGCATGAAAAAAGTGAAAGATCGGAAGGAGGAGTGTCTATGTGAAAAGGATGAAGGAGCTGGGTAGGTTTAGCTCTGAGAAGAGATGGAAAATGAGACATATGTTGAGAGATTACAGTCAGCAGTCCCCTTTCTTGATTCATTTTCACCATGGTTATGATATCCACAAAGATATATTTACAAGGGTAATCCTTGTTTAGTGGTGGACTGTGTGTGTGTGGAATGTCACGTTGCTTTCGGAGAGGTAGTAAGGTGCTCAGACAGCCTCTACGATAGGATTTGGTTCCTTGTATTTTCTGCCCCTTGTCTGGTCAGCCCTGAGATTTTACTGGGGGGAGAGGGGTGTGTGGCTGTTGCACGGGACACGTCGGATGGGGGAAACTCCTGCAAGTTTGTTTGCCTGATGGGCTCCAGATGGGGAGCCGGCATGTACCTGTGACCATGGTGGGTCATTAGGTATTACATAGTTCTGAGAATTGGTAAAACCTGGGGTCAGTAGATAGTGCATATTTGACCTTTGGGCATCTTCAGGAATGAGTTCAGTAATGAAGATAATAGCAGCTGTTACTCATTCAAGACATTTCTGTTAAACACTTCATATTCATTATCTCATTTAATCTTCATAACACCCTGTTACATAAATACAGTTATTATCCTTATTTTACAAAGAAGGAATTAAGCTCAGAGACTTTTAAATGTGCCTGTGGTCACATTTAGTAAGCTGTTCGTGTGAGGTTTAAGGCCAAATCTGTCAGGTCACAGAGCCCAAGGTGGGGTTTTTTGGTTTGTTTTAGCAGCGTTGAGATATAATTCACATAGCATACAATTCATCATTTAAAGTTACAATTTATTTTTTATTTTTTGTATGTTATTTTTTAAAATTGTGGTAAGGCCCAGCGTAGTGGTTCATGCCTGTAATCCCAGCACTTTGGGAGGCCAAGGTAGGTGGCTCAGCTGAGGTCAGGAGTTTGAAACCAGCCTGGCCATCATGGTGAAACCCCGTCTCTACTAAAAAAAAAAAAAAATTAAAGATTACCCATATGTGGTGGTGTGTCTCTGTAGTCCCAGCTACTCAGAAGGCTGAACAGGAGAATCACTTGAACCTGGAAGGCGGAGGTCACAATGAGCCAAGATTGCGCCACTGCACTTCAGCCTGGGTGACAGAGCGTGATTCCATCTCAATAAAAAAAAAATTGTGGTAAAATATATATGACAAAAACCTGCAATTTTCTTTAGTGTATAATTCAGTTACGTCAATTATATTCACAATGTTTTGCATCCATTACCACTATTTCCAAAACTTTATTTCATCACCTCAAAAACTATAAGCTCTAACTCCCCATTCCCTCCTTTCCTAGTCCTCTGGTAGCCGAAAATCTACTTTCTGTCTCTGTGAATTTGCCTATTCTAGATATCTCATGTAAGTGGAATCATATGGTATTTGTCCTTTTGTGTCTTCCTTCTTTCCCTTAGCATAATGTCATCAAAGTTCATCCATGTTGTAGCATATGTTAGGACTTCATCCCTTTTTATGGCTGAATGATGACCTATTGTGTGGATATACCACATTTTGTTTATTCATTCATCTATTGATGGACACTTGAGTTGTTTCCACCATTTGCCTGTTGTACAGAGCCCAAGTTTTAACTAGCATGTATATTACAACATAAGCGGAGAACCACCCCAGAACGGGATCTCCTGATTTCATGCTTGGGCATCAACCATGTTGCAGAGAACCGGTAGCCTTAGTATTGAGAGTCAGGCTGACCTGAGTTTTGAAATACAAGTCTATCCACATTAATTGCGGGACCTGGGTCAAGTTATTTAACTTCTCTGACTCTGGGTTTCTCGGTCTCCACTATCCAGAGGTAATCACAATAATATGTTTGAATATGTGTTCTATCATGGGAAGTTTTCTAAATCCTTTATCTTCTCAGTTATCATGACAACCTATGAGAACAGGTACTACTACTACTAGTATTCTTCCTCTTCCTCCTCCTCCTCCTCATTCGATGAGGAAATTTGGCTGAGGTCACATAGCTGGTAAGTGGCAGACCAGGGACTTCAAATCTAGATCTACCTACCAATTATACCAGTTCTTCATGCAAATCATGTATATATGTATGGGCTTGTATTATATATATTTTTTCACTTGTTTGTGCACCTTCCATTTTTATAGAGAGGTCTTTTACATTGCTATTTTCAGGGGCTATAATGGACCACTTTATAGTTATTTAGTACTTAGATTTGAACATTAAGGTATTTCCCCTCTGCTAAAATTTTTTTTTTTTTGAGACAGAGTCTCTATTACCCAGACTGGAGTGCATTGGTGCCATCTTGGCTCATTGCAACCCCCTCCTCTCGGGTTCAAGCGATTCTCCTGCCTCAGCCTCCTGAGTAGCTGGGATTACAGGCACACACCACCACATCCAGCTAATTTTTGTATTTTTAGTAGAGACAGGGTTTCACCACGTTGGTCAGCTAGTCTCGAACTCCTGACCTCGTGATCTACCCACCTTGGCTTTCCAAAGTGCTGGGATTACAGGTGTGAGCCACCATGCCTGGCCTCCCCTCCGCTAATTAAAAAGAAAACCTTTGTATGACCATCCTTATAATACTTAACCAGCAGTAGGTTCTAGATTTGTTAGGGTACCTTGCCTATACTGGGATGGCTTGGACGCCTTCATTCTAAAATGTTCTGAAGCTTTAGGGAGGAAGGAAACCCCAGAAACTCCTTGGTTCCTGTGTTGGATCACCCACCAAAGATCTGAAGTCATGCCAGAGTCAACCAGCCTTCCTGCTGACCCTCATGCCCAGATTTCCCTGGTTTTGCATCAGTGCCATTGAAAAAAAGATTCAGACTGACAGGCAACCTTTTAGTATTTGAAGGTAATCTGCTCATCCCAGACCACTGATCTCATGAAATATAATTACTTACTGTTCCCCAGAACGAAGAAGCTCAATTAGTCTAAATTCTTGCAGTTTTCTTTTGGTATTTCAGTACTTGTAACCAAGTTGGGATGCCCTGTTCTCCTAAATAAACTCTGCCTGTCATTCACTTCCCAAGAATGAGTACAATTTTTAGGAATGAGAGGGCAGGAGGGGGGAGTTGTTTACATTAGCATTTGCCAAGTTTTCACTGTTTATCTTACTGGAAAGTCAACAGTGACTGTTAACCTTCTGCATAATTAAAATCTAGACTTTGTTATGGTTGTTCTTAAACTTGTGGTTGAATCTTTCTGATTTTTAGAAGGCAAAGAGATGGAGAGTAAAAGGAAGATAAAGTATGGCCATTTAGGAGACTGAGGTACATGGACACCTAGAGCTGCTTGTTGTAAATTGGCAGGTTCATTGCAGCTGGTGGAATGGATGATAAGGGAAGTGTGTAGATCAGAGTCTCCTAAGGTACTTAGTCAGTTTTGTTTAATAAAGTTAAGTACACCTTTTGAGCAGATCACATTCCCTTGGTGAAGCTGGAGGGCTGTGAGATTTCTTTTTAAGAAAGCCTTCTGCTCTTAAATGAAGAGCATTGTTCTTATTTTAAAAATAAGTACGTGAACACCAGTATAATTAACAAAGCTCTATCTTCTATGATCATTAATTTACTCTTAGTAAAAAAGAACTGAACAGTATGTCTGGGGCACAAAGAATGAGGAAGAAACAGTTAAACATGAGAAGTGGCTGAGGGCATACATTCCAAAGCACCACTCCCTGCCACTTCCCTCTGTTAGGTATGACCCCAGATCGTCTGATGAATCAAGGGATTGTTTTTGTACTGAGGATAGATTTCCTATAGCAGAGACAACATTGTTTATACCCCCAGATTGTATTCCTTACCTTTTTTCCTATATTGATGTCAGTTATTAATGTTCTTGTTGTTTGACACTATGCACTTACTATATGCACGTCAAATTCACATTCAGTTTTTATAATGAATTAGGTGACAGTTTTTATTTTTATCTGAGGAATATGAGGCTGGCAGAGATTAGGTAAGTTATCCAGTGTTGCACAGCTAGTAACATTTTCAACTATAGGACTTAAAGGAGAGAAACAGCTGTTTGACTTTCCGGTGAAACTTATTGAGTCACCTTTCACCACCATACACATACATTCTGGAATTACCTTATCTGTAATACTGATAAAAGAAGGTCATTTGTTCTTTTTCTGTCCATACCCTTTTCAGTGACCATCTCCTCACTTTTTAGTTCCCAGGTCTTTGGGCACTAGGAATTACCTGTAGATAATCAGGTCCTTCTGTGACTCAGCATTACTGCCCCAGATCTGGGCTGGAAAAATAAATGATTATGATACTCAACTAGCATTTGCCTCACAGCAGATGCTTAGTAAGTGTTTGTGAAAGACAAACGCTTGTTAACCAAGATGAATTAAAGTGTGTTAGACAGAGTAGCCCTGATAAAATTGACATTTTTGGATCTTGTGGGCTTTATTTATTCATGCTGGTCATAACTTCACTTAAGAGTTAGCCTCATTTTGTTATTTGTAACTGGAAACTGCCCAATTATTTCATACATCTTGTAGCCTCGTGGCTTAAAACTCTCAGAAAACATTTTTTATTCACTGCGATCATAGAGTATGCAGGGGTATTATCCTTCAGTGGCAACGTGGAACCTAGGTTGCCTCTGAAAGCAAGGGAGGTGAAGGAAAGCACCTCTCAGACAACACCAGATGTTTCTGGAAGTTGGGTTTTGATTTGCACTCGATTTAATCCAAGGCCACCAGATTTATAAAACATGAATGAATCAAAGTAGGAGAGTTTGGAAAAAGAGGGCACTTTCGAGATTTCCATACTTTATTACTAGCATCTTTGTTACCTGTGGAGAGAGTTCTGGGTCCATGAGTGGCTTTGCTTCTGTAGGTTTTTCTTGTTTCACAGTAATTGGCAGTAAAAGACTTTTCATAATTAAGTGATTGATCTAGCCTCCCTTAAAGAGATGATCACAGAAATGTTTAGCAGCCTTCTTCATATCCATTGCCATTGTGGTGCCTGATACATCTGGTACTAGTGAATAAGTACTGATTACTCAAAGAAGTGTAGAACAGATGCTGTGGAATTTCTCTTCAGGACTAGTAACAGTATACTTTTTGCCTGTATACAAATCGGGTTTTTTTTCCCCCACCCGAACACCAGATTAAATTATTTCAAGTTTATAAAAATTGTTTTAGCCAGGCACGGTGGCTCATGCCTGTAATCCCAGCACTTTGGGAGGCCAGGGTGGGTGAATAACAAGGTCAGGAGTTTGAGACCAGTCTGGCCAACATGGTAAAATCCTGACTCTACTAAAAATACAAAAAAATAGCTGGGCATGGTGGTGGGCACCTGTAATCCCAGCTACTCGGGATACTGAGGCAGGAGAATCACTTGAACCCGGGAGGTGGAGGTTGCAGTAAGCCGAGATCACGCCACTGCACTCCAGCCCAGGGGATAGTGTAAGACTCCATCTCAAAAAAAAAAAAAAAAAAAAAAGTTTGTTTTTAGCCTAAAATAAAAATTTTCATTCTGTCTTCTGAGAAACGTAGAAACTCAGTTTGGAGGCAGTAATGCCTTGTCGAGAATGTAGACTCTGGCAAGAGATTCTTTAGATTTGTATCCCTCTACCTGTAAACTGTATGACCTTGGACAAGTCACTAAAACTCTCCAAGCATCAATTTCTTCATCTGTAACATGGAAATATTAGTATCTTGCTCAATAAGGGGAGATTGAGACATTATGCATGTGAAGGATACTGTACACATTTGTTCTGGTTTCCAGGGATATATTAACATAATTTTAAAATAGAATTTCAGTCATTGATGTTTTTGGCATTCCCTGTGGATAGAGCAAGGGCAAGTAGTCCACAGCTAGCTAGTGAGCATAGATGGGGAACCAGAAGAAAGGGGGTAAAGTTGCTGAGTTGTAGAGCAGGAGAAGGCCTTGGGTGAGAGGGGGAGCTCAGTTCAGACACACAACTTCATTCTGGAAATCCGCACATGGCTCATAGACCAATCTGCTTATGTGTGTGTCTAGATTTGCATTATTTGTGCTAGGAAGTATATTTTGGGGTTCTGATTCATCAGTTTCCTAGGTCAATGCCAATCTCTTTAAAACTGATAACTATGACAAATTGTTAGTTTCTGCCTGTTTTCTTTTTCAAGGACTGGAACCTTCGCAGATTTAAGAAAATTGACATTTTTGGGCCAGCCACAGTGGCTTGTGCCTGTAATCTCAGCACTTTGGGAGACTGAGGCAGGTGGATCACGAAGTCAGGAGATCAAGACCAGCCTGGCCAACATGGTGAAACCCCATCTCTACTAAAAATACAAAAAAATTAGCTGGATGTGGTGGCGCACACCTGTAGTCCCAGCTACTTGGAAGGTTGAGGCAGGAGAATTGCTTGAACCCAGATGGCGGAGACTACAGTGAGCCGAGATCGCGCCACTGCACTACAGCCTGGGTGACAGTATGAAACTCTGTCTCAAGGGGGAGAAAAAAAAAAAGAGAGAGAAAACTGACATTTTTCTTAAAAGTCAAGGAAATGTGTTAAACTGTCAGTCATTGGGTGGATTATATAAATCTCAAGTTTATATCCTCTTGCTAGTTGTAAGTTACTTGGAGGCACTTTGTAATATCAGTTAATTTTAAGGAATTTTTTTTTTTTTTTTTTTTTTTTTTTTTTTTTTTTTTGAGACGGAGTTTCACTCTTTTTGCCCAGGCTGGAGTGCAATGGCACTATCTTGGCTTACCACAACCTCCGCCTCCCAGGTTCAAGCGATTCTCCTGCCTTAGTCTCCCGAGTAGCTGGGATTATAGGCATGTGCCATGTCGCCCAGCTAATTTTTTATTTTTAGTAGAGACGGGGTTTCCCCATCTTGGTCTGGCTGGTCTCGAACTGCCGACCTCAGATGATCCACCCACCTTGGCCTCCCAAAGTGCTGGGATTACAGGCATGAGCCACCGCACCTGTCCAGGAACTTTTCTTGAATATTTTCTGTGTGCCAGACATAGGTGCTAAGGATAGGTGATTACAGTTTTGTGAAAGACTTTGACACAGAAAAAGGTTATTTTTCATATAAGCAGTAGTTGCAGTATTCAGGGTACACCTAGGCTGTTTTGGGAGGTATAAGAAAGGATATCTGGTCTATACTAGATTTTCAAGAGAGCTGTGTGTCTTCATGAAGACTCTTTAAGACAGCGCTTGTCCCAATAAGAGTCCCAAGAAACTGAAAGGTCATCAAATCAGCTTCGTTAACTATCAGAGAAATCTACATTAAAATTATAGACTTTAATAACATTTTACTTTTTAGATCCAGGGTGTCACTATGTTTGTCTAGGCTGGCCTTGAACTCCTGGCCTCAAGTGATCCTCCCATCTCAGCCTCTGGGGTAGCTGGGATTACAAGCATGTGCCCTGTTTTATTTTTAAGGATGATTCCTAGTATTGTTATATTAAAAATTGGTAGAGATATTACTACTTTTGGGATTATACATTCAAACAGCACAGTTAAGTGTATTGAGGTCCTTAAAAATGTTCGTTTCTGAAAGCCTGGCAAGGTTACCTGGAAGGGTGAGGAGAGAGGATCATATGAACCCAGGAGTTGAGGCTGTAGAGTGTGCACTGATGATCACACCTGTGAATAGCTGCTGTACTGCAGCCTGAGAAACATAGCGAGGCCTCGTCTCTAAAATAAATCAATAACTAATGAATGAATGTCTGCTATGTAACATGCACTATGCTAGGTACTGGAGATAGAGCAGTAAGTACAACAGACACAGGCCCTGCACTATCTCAAAAGAGATCATCTCTTTTTGTGGATAGAGATGTACCCAAGCAGCAATTGCATTAAAAAGACATCTATGCCTCCCCTTACTATTATAACGATCCTTCTCCCTAGCTACCTTTCCTCCCTCACCAAGTAACAGATGTATGCCAGAAGAGGTGTGTGAGTGACAAATAAAAGTTTTACTGAAACACTATTTTTGTTTATAATTTTTTATTTAAAAAGAATGTTCAGCTGAATCGTAGATTCAAGTTGCCCTGAAGATGTAGTTCCTAAAGTACCTTTTTTATGTTAGAAGAAATTTTTCTTGCTTCTCTGCTCTTTGTAGTATTGTCAGTGAAGCACAAGTTGTTGATATTTTTCATATATCATCTCCATCTTCTAAACTTGAACTTTTTCAAGTCTTTCACCCTTACTCAGCGCTCTTACACATACAGCATGTCTCCTAACTAGTTTTTTGTAGCACTTATGTCAAAACTATCTCATGGGTATGCTTTTCTTTTTGTTATAGATTTAAAAAATAAATTTAAATATTTATTAAAGGAATGGTGGTACATACTGGGAGTCCCGGCTACTTAGGAGATTGAAGGAGAAACACTTGAGCTCAGGAATTTGAGGACGACCTGGGCAATATAGCAAGATCCATCTCTTTAAAAAAAGTGTGTGTGTGTGTGTGGTGTGTGTGTGTGTGTGTGTGTGGTGTGTGTGTATGTCACCATGACATAGAGAAGCAGATCAGAATTTTTATGTTTTCAAAATAACCCCTGTGCTATTCATTTACCCTGAAGGTAGTGTTTCTTTTTTGTTTGTACAGATACCTGAACCTGTCTTTTCTAACTTATTAAGAAGTAAAGCATTATAGTTTTGGGGAAAGGTGCTCGTTAGCTGGACAAAAACCATCATGGTAGATTCACGGATAATGTAGTGGTTAAAAGCATGGGCTCTAGAGCCATATTGCTTATATGTGCATCATGGCTTTACCTCTCTTAGCTGCACAGCATTGGGCTTGTCACCATTTTTGAGGTGGAGATGATAATAGCTGTACATACCTCATAAAGATATTCTGGAAATAAAGAAGTTAAAGTCTGTGAAGTATTTTTCACAAAGCATATACTGTATAAACATCCTTATTAACATTTGACATGGGATAGTGCCAGAGATGAGCCACACAGTCATCATGTATAATACCGAAGCCCTTTATAATCTGTCTACCACAAAAAAGGTGGTTTGGGACAGCAAAAAAGGACAGCATGTTTCTGCACTAGAAAAAGCGGGGCGTGTGGTGTGTAAAAGGAAGGGCACGGTCATTCAGGAAGCTTACCCAGGTCTCTAGCAGAGTAGGACTGAGCAGATTTTCTTGTGGTGTTTATATGGTGTAAAACCATTAGTTTCTGAAAATACAGCTCCTGTTAAACTTCCAGACTTGATTGCAGTTGTCAAGAAATCCAGGCTCACACTGAGGCTGGCGGACACTTCGAATCTTCAATCTGGGAATTGACTTGCCTAGGGAAACTCTGGGTAACCCTCATCCCAGCAGCTGCAGGTCATGGGAAGGAAGAGGAATGAAAATGTTCCATGTGATGAGTAAGAGTAGGTAACAGTAATGGCTTAAGTTCCCAGAGGAACGGTTTTCTTCCTGCTCATGCTCAGGGTTCCCTTCACCTCTCAGATTAGAGAGCATATCCTAGATTGCATTGCATGGTTTCTTCGCCTTGGAGAGCTGGGCAGTAAAGGAAGGAAACAACCATCAGAGCAGTGACTGGTCAGAAGAACAGCGGAAAACCATCAAATGGAGAGAAGGTGACTCTAGGTCAGTTGAATCAAGACCAGCTTGCTTTTGGAATTTCCTTGGCATACTTATTTTGGGATCTGTTTTGGATCTTGTTGCTTGTGCAGTATGTATTAGAGAAATAGCAGAGTGGGGAGACAGCGGAAGTTAAAGTCAGTCCAGCTGAGAACCTACGTTTGGGTAGTAGAAGTAGGGATGGGAATGAGAAAGACATAGAGAAGATGTCTTTATCATCAGTAAATGGAGATCCTGAACATGGAGAGGCAGTGAAGTGCAGAAGTGAAGGGTCTGGGCTCATGATCTTGATTGATTTACATTCTGGCTCTATGACATGCTGTGAGTCATTGGATATTTAACCTTGCTGTGTCTCAGCTTTCTCTTAAGGTAAAAGGGGCTCCTGCTAATGCCCCCCATGAAGATCACTGGTGCACAGAATGTGCTCAGTAGACAAGAGCTCCTACTGTTGCTATCATCACTATTGTTATCTTTGTCATCTTTATTGTTATAGGACTTAGCAATTGTTTGGACGTGGGAAGTGATGAGAGCTTTAGCCTGAGTAAAAGGGATAAAGGAAAATGTTGGAGGTAAGACGAGGAATTGGTTTATGAATGACAGTAAGTGCAATTCTCGACGAGTTGAGTTTGATGAGTTTAGGGTGTTTACATTGGAGCAGAAATCAAAGGTATACGCTTACGAATTATCCTAAATAAATTAATAGTTGAAACAATGGAAATGACCAAGGTCCATGATAGAAGACACAAGTAATGGAGAGCCAAGCCAAGACTTGATTGCTTCTCATGTCTGCGGCACGTAGTACAGTTGGTTCCCTGTACAGAACACAAAAATTGCTGTGGTAAGTAGTGCTGGGTGGTGGAAAACACTTTTTTGAGCTTTTTTACCCCATCTTTTTTTTTTTTTTTTTTTGAGACAGAGTCTTGCTCTGTCGCCAGGTGCCAGTCTGGAGTACAGTGGAGCGATCTCAGCTCACTGCAACCTCCACCTCCCGGGTTCAAGTGATTATCCTGCCTCAGCCTCCTTAGTAGCTAGTACTACAGGCGCTAGCCACCACACCCTGCTAATTTTTGTATTTTTTAAGTGGAGACAGGGTTTCACCATGTTGGCCAGGATGGTTTCAATCTCTTGACCTCATGATCTGCCCACCTCGGCCTTCCAAAGTGCTGGGATTACAGGCGTGAGCCACTGTACCCAGCTTTTTTTTTTCTTTTTCTTTTGAGATGGAGTCTTACTCTGTTGCCCAGGCTAAAGTGCAATGCAATCTTGGTTTACTGCAGCCTTTGCCTCCCAAGTTCAAGTGATTCTCCTGCCTCAGCCTCCTGAGTAGCTGGGATTAGAGACCCCTACCGGCTAATTTTTTTATCTTTAGTAGAGATGGGGTCTCGCCATGTTGGTCAGGCTGTTCTTGAACTCCTGACCTCAAGTGATCTACCTGCCTCAGCCTCCCAAAGTGCTGGGATTACAGGCATGAGCCACCACGCTGGCAACTCTCAATCTTTTCATTAGCTTCTTTCATAAAAATCTTCATTTACATTTGTCTTTTTGGTGAGCCAGTGAATGTGTTTTATGTTCTATGGTAACTATATTATGTTAGTTCCCTAGGGCTGCCACAACAAATTACCAGAAACTGGGCGGCTTCAACGGACAGAAATCTGTTCTCTCACAGTTTAGGAGACCAGAAATTGGAACTTATGGTGTCAGCTGTGTTGGATCCTCTCAGGCATTCCTTGGCTGGTAGACATACCATTTCAGTCCCTGCCTTTGTCTCAGGATCCCTAAGTACATCTGCAGGACCCTGTTTCCAGAAACAGTTACATACTCTGGGGTTCCAGATGGATGTGAATTTAGGGTAACGCCATTTACCCCATCACAGAGCTAGTGTGCACTGCCCTGTGCCGCGGGAGCTGGCATGGGCAGCATTCTTAGTCCTGACATCGGATGAGCATGTCTGAATAGGCTAGTCCTTAAAAGAGTGGCCTTGTATGGCTGATTTTTGAAGGGCTTACTTAACAGGCATGGATCAACTACTTGCTGAGGTATGTGAGTGGGAATTGATTGCTAACAGAATCCTTGATTTATTTTTCTTGTTTCAAAATTAATATTATTCCTATTAAAAATGGAATTTTTCATCATGTTTGGATTTTCTGTGTCATGGCTGCTGTTTTTCCTGGCCAAATTCTTCATCTGCAAGGGAAGCTCTACTAGAAGACTCTGTCCCTGAGCTTATTATAGCAAGTTGAGTATGCTAAAAGCCAGACATAAAGACCACCTGCATTTCAGGTCCCTGTCACCACCAGCAGCAGTCGGGGCATCGCCCATCCCAGGGAGGAAAGAATGGTGTTTAGAAGGGACCTTGAACTGTGAGACAAGAGACCTCGTCCACCCAGAATTGAATTAACCCTCAGTCTGGCTATTTCTTCACCTGAAGGCAGGATGGAAGTATATTTTTTCTTTATTCATTTTCTCAATTATAAAGCAAGTGGTTGATTTTTTTTTTTTTTTTTTAAACAGAGTCTCACTTCATTGCACAGGCTGGAGTGCAGTGGTGTGGTCTCGGCTCACTGAAATGTCCTGATTCAAGGTTCATTTGCTTGAATCTCCCAGGTTCAAGTGATTCTCGTGCCCAAATGGTTGATTTCTTGATACTGTCTTACAATATGGTGGTAGGCACTGGTGAGCAAGAATAAGAACTTGCCATCCAGGAGGTAACTGCTGTGTCTGGGGTGGTACAGGATGTGGTGGAGCACAGAGAAAGCAATCTTCTAGACTAGAAGTGGCTTCTAAGTAGAGTACACTCAAGAGTTAAGCTGGGTGTAAGGAGTAAGTAACTGAGGAGTAAGAGGTAAGTCAGGCGAAAGGAGGGGAGAAGAGTGCCCCTGGTGGAGAAGCAGTGTGTAGGAGCGAAGCAGGCATAGTCATGCCTTGGAAGTGACTGATCCCAGGCCATGAGGGAGAATCGGGGCTGGAGAGGTGGATGAGGGCCAGATCATTTGGGGTCTTACAGGCCATTACATGGAGTTCAGACAGTATCCACAGAGCAAGAGGAAATCATAGAAGGGTTTTAAGTGGGAGTGACATGAGTGAATTAGAGACAGGGTCTTACTCTGCTGCCCTGGCTGGAGTGCAGTGGCATAAGCACAGCTCACTGCAACCTCACGTAAGTCCTAGTTTCAAGTGAACCTCCCACTTTAGCCTCCCCAGCAGTTGGAAGTAACGGCATGCACCACCAGGCCTGGCTAATATTTTTTTAGTAGGGTCTCGCTATGTTGCCCAGGCTGGTCTCAAATCCTGGCCTCAAGCGATCTTTCTCCTCCTGCCTCTGCCTCCCAAAGCACTGGGATTACAGGTGTAAGCCACTGCATGTGGCCAAACTGTGTATTTTTAAAGTTTTCTTGACTTCAGTGTGGAAGGCCTTTTAAGGAGGCCTTTTCAGTAATCCAGTAGTGGTGGAGAAGATCAAACTGGATCATGGGATAGATTCAGCAGGACCTTGATGAAAGACTAAATGAGACGGAGAATGGGGTGACCACAAGGTTTGTGGCTTCAGCAGCTGAGTGGAAGGTAGCATCTTACTGAAATCTGGAGCCAATGAGGACAGGTCATTGGAGGGAGCATATTTAGTTTTTGGTATGTTGAGCAAGAGGTTGCTGTGGAATGTTTCCAAATAGACATTTTCAGGAGGCAAAAAAACCCTTGTGTTACCAACTAAACTCAGAGATATATGGCCATATTTAACCATTAAAGATTCTCCTTGTTCTTCCATCTCTCAGTTGTCTCTAAGAGTCATTCTTGTTTCTCTTTCTCTCAATGTGACTGCAGACTGGAAGCTTCACCTTTATGCATCTGTTTTCTCATCTAAAGCAAAAAGGCAGACTAGGTGATCTTGCCAAGCTCTGTAGGCTTAAACCTTCATCAGATGCTCACAGTTCTTTTCAAAGGGATTACAGGTTGGGGTTGGAAGTTTCTAGTCCTTGTTTTTCAGAATCTAATTTGAGCTCTTCTGGTTGCATATTCTCATGCTAAGAAAAAAAGCCTATTCAGATGTATATTGTGAGCCCTCAACAACATTATCCTCAGAAGGTGCAAAAAAGAAAAGATGTAGCCAGATTGGTACAATGGGAAAGGATTTGCCCAGCCTCTCAGGAGGGACAGATTAGACTCAGACAAAAAAAGCCCTGGCCTCTTGATCTGCCCTCTTTCTGCTCACTTGGGCCTGGCTCACTCTGGGTGGTCAAGAGCCTCTTTTGTCAAGAGGTCTCTCACCCCCTCCCTAAACTCCAGTTCATCCCAGTGGGCCTTGAGCAGCAATCTTTGTCTTCTTTTTTCAGCCTTCCATCCTATAAAGTTTGAGCAGGATGGCCAGTGACTCAGGTGAAACCCATCAGGGCCTTGCCTGCTCCTTCAGTGGGAGTCCTTGTGAAAGGATCGCGCTGTGGAAACCTGTCTCTCTAGCTTTTGTAATTTTCTCAAGCAGCGAAAAAGCAAACAAACGCAAAAAGCGTATTCTGCTTTAATACCCCTTTCCATCAAAGGTGGGGTATGTGTGTGTTAGGCGAGTGCTCAGGCTCATACTGAAAAGGTATGTGTCTGTGAGGACTGCTTCGGGTGTGATCCCGACCTGGTCAGACCACATATCTTTTGACATTTATGGTAACTCCACATTCCTTCATGAGGGAAGAAGGGAGAGAGAGAGAGAAGATGTATCAAGGGATTTATCAAGTGTAACTTCACCTTAATCTCTTCTAGGCCTCTGCCTTACTACCTACTTTACTATTACTAAGAAATTTTGAGTTTAGGGAATTTCAGAGCAAATCCTCTTTTCTGTTGGGCTAGGTTTTGTGCAAATGTTAATGGTGAATTGTCTCAAAGCATCAGTAAAGAACTAAGGGAAAGTAATGCTTCAGGATAAAAATAGAGAACAGTCTGGAAATCATAAATTCCGTCAGGCTAACATTGAAATCTGATTCCAGCTTATCTCTTCAGGATCAGATATCTTAAAGGACATACTCATTTCATGTTTAAAAGTTTCTAAAGGAAGGAACCACTGGTCAGGTAACCATCTCTACCCACCCTGCCCCAGTTTACCAGTTCCTGTGAGGCAGGAAGATGAGGAAGGCCCACTGACAGGCTGCAGGCCAAGCATGTTCCCTCTGAGGGTTCTGTCAGTTGGAATCAGCTGTATGGATCCATTTTATAGTCTTCTGCTATCACAGTGGGAACAGACAAGCATGGGCTGCAGATGAGTGTACTGAGGCTTGACTTTTTTAAAAGACTCAGAATGTCTTAAAATAGCCTGGAAGCTAAAATAACAGCAACCATAATAGCTTGCCATTCCTGAGAATGGTTGTTTGTTTAAAAATCAAGGCATCGGTTCTGGCAGCCGTTAGTTTCCACTAGCTGGTCTCCCAGATGAGTTACTCTGGAAATCACACGGTCTCATCACAGCAGGAAGCACAGGGATCTATTAAGCTCCTTCCAGCCCCTCTGAGAGGGGTCCCTAAGCCTTGGGCTACAGGCACCTGCGCACCCCAGAACTTGAAGTAGATGTTGTGAACCTGATCATTTTAAGGACTCTGGTGATACTGTTGTTACCCTGACTAAATAATAAACATCAGTCCACTCTTAGGGGCTCATCTCTCCCACCTAGATACACAGGCAGTCTGTTTTTCTATTACCAAGGCCTGAGGAGGTACCTTTTACTGCCTCATTCAGAGAAGGAGGGAGTCAGGAAGGTCAACCAGCAGCAGTATGTTAAACCACATTGTTGGGTCCCATCATATCTGGAAATGGGTACAAGCTGCCCTCTGAATAGATCATCATCAGTCAGCTCTTGACTCCCTACCATCCTGAGAGAAGCTCGGACCTTGCAAGCTGGCTGTGGGGAAGCCTCACCTACCCCCAGCCCACTAGATCCACATTTACCCGCATGCTCTGCTACTTTCTGGTTTCTCCATAGAGCAGTCCCACAGCACACCGAGCAAGGCAGTTTTCTGTTGCTAGCCCTCTTTCTGTATTGAAGACTTTTGGGGGATGGGAAGGATGCTGAGACACTGGGCCTGGACAATGACTCCTTAGATGGTGGGAAGGAATAAAGTGACTCTGTTGACCTTGGGTCACATGCACTGTAGACTTAAGGAAAGTCCTCAATGGCAGAGTTAATGATGACTTTATCCAATCACCTTTTGCTGACTTCCACGGCAGTCCTGGATAGCGTCCTTGGCAAACTTGATTTCAGATTTTGACAGGTGATAAAAGCACATATTGAGATTGCTGCTTCACAGGGCCCAGATTCCTTGCTTACTGACTGATGTTATTTTGCCTTTCCTGAGAAGCTCTCTCATGGTGTTTGCTGTTACTTCTAATGGATTGCTTCCTGATACATCAGAGGCCCAGGCACTTGCCCTTCAATCTGGCCAACTGCAGCCTGACCTGAGTGGAACTGGAGCTGCCTGAGGAACACTTAGACCGGGCGCTTGGCAACATGACTCACTTTTTCCCCCTAAAAGTTAGTCTGTGAAGAGCAACTGGAAATGTTCCGATTTACATCTTTGTGGAGCTTAGTTTTAATCAGGATTCTCAAGGTTTTTCACTTCACTTCTCTCAATTTTTAAAATCTTAAATGCCCCATGGTCACAGTATTTGACCCTGTTCTTCTGCGGGCTAAATGGAAAATGCTGGTTGATCATGACTGACTTGTCAATAGTAATTATGCCAATAAACAGAAAAGCCTTCCAGTTCTGGTCTGTTGAGGCCCTGCCGTTAAGCCGTTGTTTTCCCAGCGGCTCTGCAGTGGGTTCTTATGGGATATCCTTTATTAGTTCTCTCTCTCCCTTTTCCTCAGAGGGGCCACATTTTCTGTTTTGTGCAGGAAATTCCCACTGTTCTTGGGTCCCCCAGCTACAGTTGGAAAGACATCAGAGTGTCCAAGGCAGAGTCCAGGCCTGAGATCTCAGCAGGCCAGACAGGCAGCAGATGCTTGTTGCTTTTCTTATATTTTTCGTTCCCTTGTTTAGCATTTGTGCGACCAAAGCCAACAACAGGTTGTTAAAAGAATGAGAGTAATTTGACTTCTGACATTGATTGGGGCTTGGGGTTATTGGGTGTTGTGTTTTCTGATTTGAAACTAGCTGTTTGGTAACCACTAACTCTTGCCTTATTCTTTTCTTGCAGATGAGCTCACAGTGCCTGCACTTTACCCCAGTAGCCCTGAAGTGTGGGCCCCGTACCCTCTGTACCCAGCGGAGTTAGCGCCTGCTCTACCTCCTCCTGCTTTCACCTATCCCGCTTCACTGCATGCCCAGGTAATTTATACCCATCGGCCACGACTTCACTCACTCCACCACCAGTCCTTTCAAACCTGGTTCCCCAGAGCACACCATACAACTAACACCTATCCAGCTAACAGATCCACCTTCAAGAGATTAATGATTCCCTCTAAATCAAGCTGACACTCCTTCAGGACTTAGGAGGATCGTCTGACAGCAATGATATCACCCACTGCCTGATGTTTGCCCCAAGTGACACCTCTCTCTTCCTTAATGATCTCACCTCATATTGCACATGAGAGACTGGGGCAGGTTTATCCACCTGGCTCCCAGCTAGCTAGAGGGCATCACCTGAGTGTATATGTGTGTGCCTTGTATGGAAGGGCTACAGAGGAAGGTGTGTGCTAGGAGCAGGGGTTATGTGCGTCTGTGCGTGTTTCTGTGTGTTGAGAGGTTTCCACTCTCGTGTACTGTGAGAAGAATCAATGACCAAAGGGAAAGCTTCTCAGGGAATGCTGTACTTTCTTAAATATGTTACAGGAAAGATTAAGGGTTCCTTTTCTCCATTTTGAGGAAACCCTGTAGAAAAGGAGGTATAATACAGTGTCTAAGATGGAATTATAGGTAAAGGTAGAGATCTCTATTCTGACCAGCTTTCTTTCTTAGTTAAAAATAGCCTGATTTTTATAAACAAACTTCCTGTTTCTCCACAGACTACTGTCTATATACTAACACTTCCTCTCCCCTTGGAGAAAATATTTCTCTTAGCTTTGCTTTGAGTGCAAGTAGTAGTAATCAATGTAAGATTCACCTTTGGAGATAACCACTCGTTCTTTGGTCTACAAAGATTGATGACCAGTAACAAATAAATAGAAAGTACGTATGTAGGTTTCATTTGTCTTTCTGCATGTGTAATTCAGCCCTTACATTTAAAATTTTTAAAAATGATTAGGCTGGACAGGTGGAGTTTTTGTTTTGCTCAGTGTTTGTTTACAAAGCTGGATGAAATAAACAGCTTCCCAGAAAACTTCTTCTGACTTAAAACTCTTTTATGTTGTACAGAACTCACTGTCTTGATAAAGACCACCTAAAAGCAGCCCCCAGCAAGGGTTCTTGAAAGCCATGGGGTCAAGATTATTGTTGGCTGAACATTTTTAAATTCTTTTCGCTGAGTTACCAACGCGTTGGGTGTGCATTGACGACCCGGCTTCCTGGGGCTGCCCTTGGCGTCTGGGCCCCAGTAATGATTGCCCTTTGTGTCAGGAGAAGGGAGAAAGTACTACAATTCGTGAAGAAAAAAGTATAGGTGGTGGTGTTGAGAGTACATGGCACAGAAAGTAAAGGAGGAGGATTACCTGTGCCTTTGGCCTCTCCTTCACCTGCTGCTTTTTCTTCCTTTTTCCATGTCAGTGCTTGGAAACCCTTATAACTGGCAGGTGATGGGGAGAGGGGATAACATGTAAACCTGTAGGTGTCTTCTGCTGAGTCATTAGGATCTTTGTAGCGGGCTGTGGATAAATATATGGATGACATGGGGCAAGTAGAGCCCCTTTTGCTTGCCACCTCCCACCCCTGCCCTGGACAGTGTCTCTCCTCTTGCTAGACTGCTAGGTACAGATCATGTGGCAATCAAGGCAAAGGTTAATAAATATCATGAAACAATGCATGTCTGCATAGTCTTCTGAATAGCCATGGCTTTGGTTGGTCACCAACAAAGCCTTTCACCATTACCCTGGATAATCAAGAGTTGACAACAGCCAGAAAGTACTGGGAATGGTGGCTTTTGGCCATGACATCTGCCCATTCTTCATTCATGTAATGGGTAAAATCAGAAGTAATTCTGGAGATAAGATATGCTAAGAGAAGGGCCTAAAGAGTCTCAAGAGATTAGAAAGCATATGCCATTGTGAGGAAGGATGGGGAGAGACAGTGCCGAGATTAGATGGACTCAGTCATTTGACTTAATGGGATGCCTTGCCCATGGTGGCACCCTCCCCTGGGACTTCTTCCTTGGTTTTGAGATTTTCCCAAACTGGAATCACTTAGCTCTGCCACATTGGTCCCAGATTTGTTGGGACTCTCATCTGATAGCAGTGTTTGACGCCACTTCTTGTTAGGAGTCATTCCCAGGGCAGTCATGGACTCTATGAACAAATATTGTCATTTAAATTTATTTGTCCCATATGAGAATCAGAATGAACTAGTAGAGGCTTTACAGATCAGCTGGTCTGACCCATTCTGCAGATGAGGAATCAGGCCTAAGAAGATGGAGGGAGTTACCCACAATCTGAAGTGGCTCTACCATGACTAGACCCAGGTCACCTGACTCCCAGGCCTGGCTCTTTCCACTCCGAGGTGCTGGCTCACCACAGACTTATTCTTTAATGGAATTTTGGGAAGGCCTCACTCCAGTGACTCCTTGGATCTTTCTTCTCTAAATAGATGGGAAGCCTGTAAGAAGAGACTTGGAGGCAAAGACAAGGGAATCAGCACTTAACCTTCACCCAAAGGGTCCAAGAGAATCTTTAACTGGAGGTAGAGCAGACTGGAGCTTTTACAGGGCATCTCCCCATATTGGATAATTCAGTTTTTGTTTTGGAAATCTTATAATGTCTTTGGAGAGTCTTTAAATAATTTTGTTTTTCTTAGCAATGTTATGCTCTATTTTGAGACATGGATTTTTTTTTTCTTCTAGTGTTTCTCTCCTGAGGCAAAGCCCAACACACCTGTCTTTTGTCCACTTCTCCAGCAAATTAGATTTGTCTCTGGGAATGTGTTTGTAACATACCAACCTACTGCAGACCAGCAGAGGGAGCTCCCATGTTGAATTTGTTAGCTATTTTTCCCCCCTTTTGCAAAAACTATTTCTTGACGACCTTTGAGAGATTTCAATAAAAATTTTAATCAGAGCAAAAATGATCTCAAGTAGACTGCAGCGTTTTGTTTTCATGGTGATGCAATTTTGGAGCAAAGGTGTTTCTCTTTGACTGAGTTTGTGGGAGAATTGGGCCCGTGACACCAAGTCTATTTTACATGGAAGGACTCAGAACGAGCTTCCTTGGGAGACCAGATCCTGGAGTTGAGGCCACACCACTGCTGCTTTTCTCTGCCTGGGCTCCCGGAAGAGCCACCAAGAGCTGCATGTTAGAAGCGTCTCATCCACCAGGAGACCTCACTTCAGCAGAGATGGCGTGTCTAGCTAGGGGAGCCCATGTGAAACAAACAAATGCGTTGTCCAGTCTGCCCACTGTGATCCACAGGAAGGAAGACCAGGAGACAAAGTGTCATTGAAAGAAGTTGAGTCACTTCTCTAGCCCTGCCCTGGCTTCAGTTGTGGTCTGGTACCCCTTCAGATTTCCCAGCTCTAAAGTAAAGATACTTATTTGCCATCAGACCCCATTTTTTAGAAATTATTGGATAAGGTAATAGGACTGAAAGCCTCAGTACTAACTTAATGTTTAGAGATGAAAGAGCGACTCTTTGCAGCAAACGTCTGATTGCTAAGAAGATCATTAACATTTTAAAAAGTGATCAGTTTATTTTCATGGTCATTGGTGTTTGAAATTAGGGGAGGAAGCTTTCATCCGTTGTTTTCAAAAAAGTTATACGCTGAAGAGAGTATACAGCTGTTCCTGTCACCTCACATTCACACACTTTCGCTTCTTAGATTGGAGTTCACATTTTGCTTTTATCAAAAGTCTTGTTGTGATGAGGCAGAGAGGAAAGTCGGTAAAGTATACTGTCCTTACCACATTCTCGAAACACAACACCATGCACCCTCTACTTCAGGCAGAGTCACAGTGTGGGCCAGAAGCTTCTGCAGGTAAGTAGGACTGAGAGAGAAAACCCTGGTTACCTTACTACTTTTCAGAGGCCTCATTTGTCCAGATTAACAGCAGTTCTTTCGGATTTCAAACAGGCTGCTGTGCGGCTTACCTGTACATGAACCAAAGGTTTCTAATTATAACATAGACTGCCTGAGGACAAGGCATACATTCCCCTTGGGAAGGCCCTGTGACACACCGGAAAAACTTGAAAGATTAAATCAAAATAAATATAGAAGTGGACCATGGAAAGAGAGGCATAGGTTAATGGGGCCAAGAGAGCTCACAGAGTAGATGGGCCTGGGCATAGTGGGTAGACTGCCTGAACTGTAGGGCTGTGCCCACCACCCCTGTATCTAAGCATTTGCTTGACAGCAGCGGGGTACTTCGGAAAACTAGATTTTTTTTTGAGATGCAGTCTCGCTCTGTTGCCCAGGCTGGAGTGTAGTGGCGTGATCTTGGATCGTTGCAACCTCCACCTCCTGGGTTCAAGTGATTCTCCTTCCTCAGCCTCCCAAGTAGATAGGATTATAGTCATGCACCACCATGCCCAGCCTGAAAACTAGATTTTAAAAAAAGCAGATTGTATTAAGCACCTGCGTCACTATGCCCTGTAGAAAATACTGAGGCAAAAGATGCAAGGACTTCGCATTGGGGTTGGGTATGTTTGAAATACGTAGAGTATTGGGGAGGTTGTATCGAGGGCAGCGCTGCGTGTGGGCTTCAGTGCACACGCGGCTCCTTAGAAGTCTCCCTGCACATGTGAGGCTCATGTGGCAAGGACTCTGATGGTTTTGGCTTCCAGCTCCTGTATAGAAGGCAGTGGCCAGTGCTGTAAGGGTGGTTGGTCCTACAGGGAAACCTGTGAACAGAGCCATGTGTGGGGCCCCCGGGAGGTGGCCTCAACACCTCACCTAGCAGTGAGGCGGGAGTCCGGAGATTCCAGGTACTTGCTTCTGTGACTCTCAGGTCACTTTAGCACTTGACCTTTGACCCCTGGCCTCCTTGTCCTTGAGGCCTGGGCTTCCAGAAGGTATATACTATGTGCTCCTGAGCTGTGGCTGTGGCTGTGACTGTCGGGAAAACCATGGCTTAGAGGACTATAGAGCTTGCCTTTGGGGCTGTTCTGCCCAAGGCCTTCCATTGTTTTCAGACATAAATGAAATTATTAATCCTCTGACATTTACCTTTCCAACTGCAGCTCTGTGAAGGTCAGACTGTGAAGAGAAGCCACCCCTTGAGCACTCGTCTCCTGAAAGTGCCAGCCTTGCCTGGTTTCCTGTTTGGTGAGGCTTTCTAGGAGCCCCTGGCTTAGCTCTCACACGAAGGGAGGGCAGGGAGGCCAGGCATCATGCTCACAGCTGGCACCCAGCTCCTGTGAGAGTGGGCCGGGTCTCCTTTCCTTTCCCAGGCCCTTCCTGGGGGTGATTTCTATGCCTGCCTCCTGAGGCAGGGCCTGTGCTCTGAGTTGCGCCTTTCAGGAGAGCTCTGCAGTGCCACGTTTCCTTTCTAAGCCCGTGGCAGGAATGTAAGTGGAAAGGACAGGCTCTGGAGCTCCCTGGCCAGACAGGAGCTCTGCCATTTACACACTGTGCGACCTCAATTGAGCAAGTTCCTTAACCTCTCAGAGCTTCAGGAAAAGGGGCCATAATCCTTCATGTGAACACTTAAGAGAGTACCCGACATAGCGGAAGGGCTTCATAAATGTTTGCTTTAAAGGTAGCCCTTCTCTGGGATGTTTTTAGGGACATTTGAATTTTTAATAAGGAGAAGGAAGCCCAGGACTAAGCCTGAGCTACCCACAAGGCAGTGACAGTTAAGACACAGGACAGCCAGCACATGTGGATGACACTGTCGGGGCTGCAGAGACTTCATGGCTGGAGCCAAATGGAAGACTGGAAAGCATGAATGAATGACGGAAGTAAGATGAGGCATTTACGTGAGAATGCCACCGACAGCACCGATTGACATCACCTTCCCTACAGCTTGTGCCAGCACTGGGAGAGCTTATCCCCAAGAGGGGCCTCCCCAAGCCAGGCTGGGACAAGGCCACCAGAAGAACACCCTTCTGACAGGAAACACATACAGGGGAGGAGGGGACTGGGCAGCTGAAATCCCAGAAATGGAATGGCCCTTGTGAGTTACTTTACACAAACCCACTGTCCCTGACCTTTCCAGCTGTGGCCGTATCTTGCTTTCCTGTTGGAGAAACTAGAGAAAGGACCACAGGTCACCCAGCTCATTCCTCCCTGGATTTTCTGGCACTTTCTTCCCACAGTTCTTCTGCTAGGATTCTCGTCAGCCTCATTTCCAGGCAATGGAGTTACATCTTGTACTTGGGGAGATTCTTCTCTTCACAGTCCTGTGATGAAACCCAGGAATCTGCCCCCAGCCAGGCAGATGCTCTCTCCCTGGTGACCCTCTGCACCTCTTCCTCATTCACAATGAGAGACAGCAGCATGGTCTCCTGTCTCCTAACTGGCCTCTTTAGAAAGCTGTCCTCCAAAACCATCCGTCCAGGGCGTTAGGGAGAGATGTTCTTTTGTCCAGAGCTGCTGCTACTGAGGCCCAAATTTCTCCATGTTGGGCAGTTTTAGGAGGAAATGCTGTTCAGAAAGCAGAGTCAGTCCCTTACTATGTGGCTGTGTGGCTTTGGCCCTAGAAATCACAATATTATTGCCAGGATTGGCAGAACATCTCAACGTGGGCCTCCTCCTGATTGGAGTCAGCATTGCTCTCCATTCGGTACACTGTTCTCCGGGTTTCTAAGTGTGTTCCATTTTGTCCTTTGCAGAAGGTTAAACTCCTCAGATTCTGCGCACCTTCTCCCCTGACCTTACTGGCAGTTAGAGCCCAACCCTGAGTCCCAGCAGGTTGCACCTGGAAGTGCCGTCTGTGCATTCGGCTCTTAACAGCCGTGTAGCCCAACTGTCACAGTCGGGTGCTGCCGAGCACCTGGCACCTAACTGGGACTCGGTGCTTTTAAATCAAACACATGATGGTAATGACAGTTTCTACCCGCTCTGCTAAATTTGGGATCTTAGGCAAGTTTGTTTTTAACTGCCCTGAGCCTTAGTTTCCTCGTCTATAAATGGGAAGAATGAACATCTACTCCATGGGGTTATTTTGCAGGAAAGAGTAACATGTTTGGCTTACAGTCATCGTTTTGATTAAAATAGCTCTTCCAGTGCCTTCCCTTCGTCAGCATTTGATCTGGCATGGCCCAGAGGCCCCTGAGCCCTCCCTGTAAGCTTCAGAAGCACTGAGGACACAGGGACTCCTGACCAGGACTCCAGTGAGAGAAACCTAAGGGCCCAGGCATTTTGCATGGATAAAGAAGAGAGGCACTGGAGCCAGGGCAGGAATGGTCCGTGGCTGTGGTGTGTCTGTCCCAAGACAAGGCTCTCTGGTTGGGTCTGTTGGCTGTGCACCCAGGGTTTTTGGCCTCCTTCCATAGGCATAGGCACCCAGATGCCATCCAGAAAGTATGTGAACTCTTAACTGCTTTGGAAACAAAACTGAGGCTGCACAGAAACTTTGGAATTATAAAATGTAGCCTTCATAAAAGGGGAAAGTGAACTTTTCCATGAAGAAAACCAATTGTGACAGTGAGGGAAAAGGAAAATCAACTCCAAATGGAATCATGTTTTATTCAGGATTTGTGCTGCCGGTGGGGAAGGCGAGACCCAGCAACAGGATGGGAAAGTGGGACGCTCCAACTTCAAGTTTCGTGCGTTCTGCCACGAAGTTCTATGCGCTTCACTGAGCTCAGCTCCTGGGGACCTCTAATGGCCCTTGATAGCAAACATAGTTAAAAATTAACAGACTGACAGAATTAAATATGGATGATAAGCAACCACTGTGGACTTAATCTGACACAGGGTGTTACACGCTTGAGTGCCTTTAACCTAAGTGGCATCTCAAGTGAACTTCTGAGATGTCTGGGCACATTTCACATGCCTGTTTGGAAGTAGAGCCTAGCTTGTGCTTAGGACAGACAGGAAAAGAGTCTTAAAAGCCCAGGAGACAAAATTCTCCCCGGAGGCTTCTGTTTAATTAAACTCAGCTCTGATCAGGCTTATCAGGATATATTCCCAGTCCTAGGACCTTGTCCTTGTGGTCTAGACCTTGTCCCTGCCTGAGCTCGGACCTCAGTAGCACCTGCCATTGTGACTGGAAGATCTTGCAAGAGCACAAGGCCAGGGTGGAGCGTGGCCTCTTTCCAGCCAGGAGTTTCTTGCTCACCTCTTTTCCAGCTGTTGGGGCAGGTGAGATGGCAGCCTTAACCAAGGACCAAGTCACATCAGTCTTGATGTCTTTTCCCTAGTTATAGTGACTTGTTTAATTGCCCTAGGCAAGGAGTATTAGGTGCCAGACAGGTAGCAAAGAATGCTGATGACATTTTCATGCCTCTGAGTCTGCTGAGAAAGAGTATAGGCTGCTGATTCTGGGGGGTGGGAAGAAGAAGAGTGGTCCCTTTACAAGGGGGACTCATTTCTTGCAGCATTGAAATTCCTAAAAAGTGTTCTTCCAGTTTTGGTGAGTGCTTTATTAGAAGTGGAGGTGAGGGTTGCTATTTAAAAGAACCTTGCAATCAGCGCCGTAAGGGAGACAATCTTCTTGTATTGTGCATCATCCCTCCAGCCTATTATTGCAATGAGTTTGGAGTTTCCTGGACCAGATTATGCTGGGCCTGGCAGCCTCTGACAGAGCTTGCTGTAATGACCTGACGTGCTTTATTTGGTGATGCTACCCAAAAGTGCATCCTGAGGCCTGGAGCGAGTGGGGCAGAGTGGATGGTAGGTGGTCACTGTGTGAGTGGTTCCTTGCAGTTGGCTCAGTGCCGGGAACGAACCCCACAGGGGACTTCAGGGTTTCATTTTGGGGAGAGTCATAGAAACCTGCCTAAGAATATCCATGCTTTCAAAACATTAACCCATTAGTTTGAGATAACATTCCCATTGTTTATTTAAAACAACTTGTTCAAGCTACTGTTTTTAACTATTTTGTTCAAAGAGGAAGAGCTGACTTCTGAATCGTGCAAGGGAAACCTGCATTCAGATACAGCATCTGTATTAGGCAACGTGAGAGAGAATCTGTAGCTGCTCCATGTAGGTGAGATATCAGAGCACTAGTTGGTTTGCTGGTCTGTCTTCCAGCTTGAAGGATACAAATGGCACAGCCCAGCCTCTTAGATCCACCAAATGCTACCACTGGAAGGGGGCCTTCCACACCAACATTTCCCAACACCCACAGGTATTCACAGTTGTTACATAATACAGAGATTCTGCAGTCAGATAAACTTGGGCAACACAGGTCTAGATCAAGTCAGACGGGTTTATTTTGGAACTTCTCAGAGCCTTTACTGTGCTGATGCGTATCAAGAATCTGCTGAAGGGACCAGATTGTGCATTTCTCTGTAATGTCCTTGACATTAGAGCATTTCTAGACCAGTGTTCTTCCAGCCATACTTTTCGAAACCTTAATTAAGAGCAGCATCTTTCAGACTTGAGCATGTACCTGGTGATCACCTGGAGGGCTGCTTTCAGTGCAGTTTATTGGACGCCCCTCCCAGAGTTCGGCATTTCTGACAAGTTCCCAGGTGATGCTGATGGTCCAGGAACCTGAGAACCACTGGTCTGTGCTTACCCCTTCATTCGCCAGAGAAGAAAACAGTCAAACCATAGGGTATCTGCTTTCAGTAGTGACCATTAATTGAGCCAGTCACCTGCTAAGCACTTTTCATGACTGTTTCTAAGGGCAAGTATGATAGTGGGATTCAGTCCCTAGAAAGGTGATGGTGCTGTGCACATCATTGCTGTCAGGTTAGAGTTTACCCCGTGCCACTCACTCACCGCCATAGAAGGGCTGGTGCTTCAGGCAGGGTAATCACCCGAGACTAGTCAAGGTCTTCCTGTCCTTGGCATCAGTACTGGGAACATAAATTCTGTCTGTATTTAACCTTCTGGCTCTTCATTTTCTCATCTATAAATGGAAGAGGATGGAAATTATTTTTATGGGTGGTTACACCACTTTCTCTAGCATTCCATTTGATTTTTACTCTTACTTCTTTTTCTGGGTATCTGGTGCTCTCCTGTTCAGTCTGTCACCATGCTAAGTGTTGGAGACTTAAGAGTGTTAGCCGTGCGGGGGCACTGCATTTTAAAAGAGCATTTCTGAAGAAGAGCGATGGTAGAATCCCAAACAGTGTGGCCCTAGGTAGTGAACTGTAATAGTAATAACTATGGTTAAGTTCTGTTGGAGAAGATTCCCAGGGTTGTCCATGTTGCCTTAGATGTCACAGGCTGTGTGAAATGCTTAGCGCGGTCTCTGGCACAGACTAAATATCAGGGTCAGTTTGGTTAAGTATATTGTGTTAAAGTACAGGGTCTTGAGAAGGCCCTGGAGTTGTGTGCAAGACTGAGTGTGCACGTTTGAGAGAGAGAGAAGTAGGGGGGAAGGGAGAAAAGAGGGGTGTGTGTGTGTACACTTTCTGCACATGGCATGAGGAAATGTCAGGGGCCACTGCCTTGCGTGGAAGGCCAGCTCTTGTTCCATTATTCTAATGAGGAGCCCTCAACTCCTGCTGAACGGTGTGAGAAGACCCTGACCCAGGCAGTCTAGAGGGAACTGTAGGTTTCCCCCTGTTAAAAATTGTAAAGCAACCCTTAGGGGATGGGTAGGAGTGACATGGGGCCAAAAGCCACAGCAGAACAAGCAGCCCAGATGGGCTAAGAGGGATCCCTTTCCTCGTTACCCCCACACAGTGATTAGCGCAGAGCAGCTTGTTCCCCGGGCCAGCTCCCAAACTCTGCTGTGCACCGTGAGCCCTGCCGCTCTGCCTGGCTGCGGTGTGGGAACCTGAAGGAGCCGCTCAGACTTGGCCTGGGGGGCACTGCCCTCTGCTGGAAGGTGGGCGCAGCAGAGCCTCTCAGGGCTGGAAGAGGAGGCAGCCGTGGGTGTCTGTGGATGCGGTGAGAAGAGCCCCCATTTGGCAAGCACATAGTGTTCTAGCCTGAGACACAAGAGCGTTGAATTCAGGGGTCTGTGTGTCTGCCACCCGCCACCACATCCACTCTGAGGAGCAGCCACCTGTTGCATCGCTGGCATCCTCACTCCTCAGCTGGGCACAGCCTCCCTGGACCCCACAGCTCAGAACCCGCCTTCGTGTCACCCTGGAGTGCACCTCAACCAGGCTGACGAGAGCCTGAGGATGGGCTGCACACTCGTCCCCCCCCTGCAGGCACCTGTGCGAGTGAGAATGTGGGGACTGCGTGTGAGAGCTGGTCAGAGAGGCTGGGGCGGGGCTTCCTTCTCGCAGTCACCTGCACAGAAAGCAGAACCATGCCATCCACTGTGCGGCTCTCCCCCCAGGCAGCCCTCCCCTTCCTGTGACTCCTGTGAAGCACCGTCATGTCTTGGCCTCATCGGGGCCCGGCGCCCCAACCCACACCCAGGCCACACCAGTCGCACCACTGCGCTCCACACTGACCCAGTGCACACAGACCCATCCCCTCTACTGTGTGTTTAGCCCCCCACCTGCCATGGGGGCTCTGTGTCCTCGCCCTGTCCTTTCCCACCTGTCTCAGGAAGGCAGCTGCAACTCTGCTCTTTGCTTAGTGAGCAAGTGGATTCAGATGCACCAGGCCGTGAGCCGTGGGTAGGTATGAGTTCTTTCTTCTCCCCACCTCTGCCCTCCCTCCTCCCCTGGACTCTTCTGTGCCGCTTCCTTCCTGCTCCTACCTCACTCCCATCTTGCCCTTTTTCTTTTGTTCTGCACTAATTTCCCAGAGGAGTGTATTTTCCAGCCTCCCTGCTCTACCTGGTCATCTGGTCTGTGGTTGTATCTGGCATGGTCGCCAGAGGAGACCTGATACACAGGCAGCCTGAGGGGAGTGGTATTGTAGGCAGAAGCTCCAGTGTATCCTAAGCCCACATTTGCTCACTCAGTGAGGCCGGTGAGGAAAGAACTGCTCATGAGGAGGCCCGTGGGGAGGTGCTTGGACCAGGGGCAAGGTCGGGGTGCTGTGTCACATTTCTTCAGGACCCAATTTCCAGACATCCCTGCTTTTAGAGTCAGGTTAGGGGATCTCACGGGGCCTCATCCTGGATTCTGACCCTGCTGGGCCCTGTGATCCTGGTCATTCAGAATACCCAGAGCTAGTTGGCGTCCCCACCCGTAAAACAAGGAGATGAGGCAGGAAGTTTCCATCAGTCCCTTCCGAGCCCTGCGTCCTGCAGAGCTGCCTCCCAGACCCCCTGTACCTCCATTTCAGCTAGAATGGCTCTTGCTTTGTCATTACCCTTTGGAGGTCTGAGTAAGTCCTCCTCTGCCACCCTGCAGGAGGACATCACCTTACCTGGCCCCACAGGCCTTACCTTCTCCACTCCCAGCAGTGCTTCCGAGCTGCTTATGGTGGTCATGGGGAGACCGTGCCTCTTCCATGTGAAGAGAAGAGTAGTGGGAGGCCGGCATCTCTTGCCTCCATCCAAAACTGACATGGCCAGTGAGGAGTGCTGTTAAAGACAAAGTGTGCTTGCCCTTTTGGGTTTTTTCCCTTTTGTTTTCATGTTTTCCTTGGCATAGGACCTAGAATATATTGCCAGGTGGACAGTGTTGCTCAGTCCACCTGTGTTTGGGGCTGGCCTTCCACTTTGGAAAGCTAATGGAAGAGGCAGGGCTGCTGGTCCTACCTGGGAAGCTCCTTGCTAAAAGCTGCAGGCCCATCTCCTCAGCAGAGTGAGCAGAGGGCCTTGGGTACAGACACCTGCAGTGCCAAGAAGCCAGAATCCTTTTTCTAGAAGAACAGAATCGCAGTGAAGTCCTAGCCAGGCCACTGGCATGGGCGGGCTCATGAACTGCTCCTTCCTTATCACAGCAGATATGTTTCTACACTCCGCTTAGAAAGCCATTAGACAGCCTTTCACCAGCCTAGTCCTGGGAAAAGGAAATCGCTGGGCTGGATCTTAGCTTCAAAATAGCTGCTAACCTTTAAAAGGAGAATGAGAGCAGAGGAGTTGGTGAACCCTCGGACACGTCTCGAGATGGGTGCTTTCCTCAGAGAGCTTGCCCATGTGTTCATAAGGGTGTGTGGAACATCTCTCAGGACACTGTTCTGATGGTTTTCAGCCCCGTGGGAAAGACGTCCTCACAGGCTAGTGTGAGTGGGTACCATGTTGGAACAGTGGCGAAGTTGTATGAGACGGGGGATGTGCCGGGGAGCCCGGGCCCACAGCCTTCTCCCCACATGTCTTTTCAGATGCGCTGGCTCCCTCCCTCCGAGGCTACTTCTCAGGGCTGGAAGTCCCGTCAGTTCTGCTGAATACTATGTAAGTACTCGGTTTCCTATGAATATGCAAAGCCCTTACTGCACTTGTGTACATGGTGGCTGCGCCATGAACGCAGCTCTCATCCTTTCTCTGCACCCATACCTCAGGCACCTCCTTTGGTTGTCCAATTTTGTTAAACTAATTTGAAGAACTACATGGCACTGTGTCTTTCTGAGAGGAAGTTTTCACCTAGGCATGGGTGCTACTCTGTTTGAGTCTAACTTACAAAACCAGTACCTGGCCTCCCACTATAAGCAGTCAGTGCTAGTTTGTGTAGAACAGCTGTCAGAAAATTTTATTATATAATTGTAGTTCACCTGCTGCCAGCATTAAACCAAAACCTTAAGTTACAGGAATAGTGATCCACTAATTGACACAGTAGTTTATTATGGGAGTCTTATTATGGGAAATTTATTAGAATGAGTTTCCCTCCATACATCATATCCAAAGTTCTAATCTTTATAAAAGACCTCATTTTTCTAATGAAGGTGGAGTGCACAGTTCAGCAGGCTTTCCTTTAAGGTTTTCATCATGAAGGAAGCAGTATTATAAATTGGCATTTTAGGCCTAACTTTGCTTCAGAGAACTACCAAATGAAGTTTTTCCTATAAACATAGAATTTCTACAACATACCAAATGCCTTCTGTAATTCAGAAATTCTGAATTTCTGTTAAGTACAAGGCACCGTTCTTCTAAACTCTAATTTGGTATGTAAATTTGGAGAGTCTACTTAAAGTTTTTAGAATGTTATAATTCCACCATCAGCCTTCTCTTGGTTTACATAGTTCCTTCTCAAAATAGGAAGAAAAATGAGAAGAGGGAGGGGCCTGATGCTCATCCTGTTAGAAATGCTAAAGAGATCATGGCAAACGTATGCACCTAAGTCCACCATAGTGTCATAGGACTTTCCTTGGAGACTTGCTAAGATAAAAACATTTCGATACAAAATTAATGTTCCTTTTCTTTTTCCACCATTTATACTGAGTCCATGTGTTTTTGTTAGATCATTTGAGGCCATTTAGACAGACTCCTCTGGAGAGACATTCTGTGGAAAGAACAGGCCCCTGGTCGACTTACATTCCACTTACTTGGAGAAATGTTTCAGACCTCTCACAAGAAAACGATTGAAGAAACGGTAGATACTAGAGCTGGCCTCGTGCAGGTCAGCGCCCTGTCAGTGAGGAAGAAAGAGAGCATTAAATATGATTTTTAAACAGTGCTAGGGTTTATTGAACATAGGTAAGTTGACCTGAAGTCTCGGTTGGTGGGTCAGGTCACCTTCAAGATCTGGGAGGACTTCTGCGTGGGGACTTCATTTGTGAAGTTCTCATCATGCAGGAGGCCGGCCCTTTTGGATGACCTCCGGTCCGAGATCAGAAGACCCCTTCTGTGTTCGCAAAGGAGAGGCCTCACCAGACGGAGAGTAATGAGCATGAGCGTGTCAGAAGCCCACAGACTAGTCTCCGAGCAGCAAGTCATAGCCCAGGAACATTCACGGCTCTTTCTCTGACAGTAGGGATAGGAAAGTTGAGAGAATGCTCTGTGCTTCAGGACATCAGCATCAGTAAGCTAAAATTGTATCTACTCTTCCTCTAACCCAACATATTTCATGTTTTAACCCAATTATTTAATATTTGAATGTGGCCAAATAATAATAGTCCTCTGGGGTGATCACAGGTGACGTACACAAATCCTTCCAGGGTCAGACAGTGAAACAAATTTCTTTACCCAAAGATTCTCGGAGCCTTGATTACTATATGAACATCATGCATATTTAAGAGGAGGGGGTATTTCTCAAGCTTATTTGAGACCAGGTCATCCTTTTTTCACAGACTCTTAAGTGACTAATGCTTCATGCTTGGGGAAACCATATCCTAATCTCTTAGCCAGAAACGAAACCAGAGGCTCCTATCTATAAGAGGTCCTTAGATGAGTATTCATCTGTGATACTGCTCATTAATCTGGGATGATATCTAAAAACCCAGACAATGTAGTAGCTTCTTGTAGCTGCTTTTGTTTGTCCTTCATTCTGAATTACGTGTCTCACGTGCGTGCACGTGTGTAAGTACCCTTTTAAAATGGTAGTGTTAGGAAATAGCAATTGTATTTTAAATGTCCTTTTGTAGTTAACAATTCATAATACAGAAAAATGTTCTTTTAAAAGTTTGCTTTTTAAGAGAGGTTTTTTTTTTTTTTGCTCCAGGGAATACCATTGTTAAGCTGTATAAGACCATATTCGAGATATAGTCTAGGGTCTATTAAGTCCAGAATTTCTTTAAGTCCATGTTCTGTCTTCATGTGCCCATAATGAACTTTTAAGCACAGATCCCAAAGCTATACTCATGTGGTTGCATAGGAACCTCTGTCCGTTACCATGGTGCCGCCGGCCCGGCACTGCCTTAAAACTCCAGACGGCACTGTTCACACGGACCCTGCTGTGGGCACCTCCCTCTTCCTTGACAGTGTTTAGCTCTCCATTGTCACAGGCCGGTAGGGTGTTCAGCTGAAGGTGTCTAGGATAAGGAAACCGGAAATTCCAAAGCCCACGAGAGAGGGCATGGCTTGAAATGTTGCCCTGGCCCTCAGCATAAACTGACAGTTGAGGAAGTTGATGAAACTGGAAGAGAAGCCACACACCGAGCACATCTGAGACCCAAGAGTCAGCAGAGAAAGAGCAGCCTCCAGATAGTGGAGAGGGAGCTGAAGCAGCGGGGGTGTCAGGCCACTTCTGTCAGAGCCAGATGCTCTAGGAAGGTCAGTTGCAGTGAGAGAAGACCTTCACCTTGGCAATTTCATTTGGTAGAGAAGCTGGCAAAGGATGTTGGCCTAGAACCTAAGGAAGGGCTTTTTTTTTTCCCCCCTTAAGAATTTATGTAGGCTCCAGAGAAGAAATCCATTGTGAAGCAGTTGCTTGGGTTTCAGTAACAGAGATCCTGGGTTTCATTTTTATCTGCTCACCTAATTTTTTTCCAAATCATTTCTCACAGACCCTTCAGCAGGAGCTCTGAAGGCAGCAGTGGCTACCAAGAAGGATCAGCAATTGCTGTCCTTTGGAAGTATGGCTTATAAAAACCCTTTAAGATCTGAATAAGGATATGTAATGGGCCAGGTGCAGTGGCTCATGCCCGTAATCCCAGCACTTTGGGAAGCTGAGATAGGTGGATCACTTGAGGCCAGATGTTCGAGACCAGCCCAGTCAACATGGTGAAACCCCATTGCTACTAAAAATAAAAAAAATTAGCTGGGCGTGGTGGCAGGTGCCTATAATCTCAGCTTACTAGGGAGGCTGAGGCAGGAGAATTGCTTGAATCTGGGAAGTGGAGGTTGCAGTGAGCCAAGATCATTCCACTAAACCCTGGTCCAGGCAACAGAGCAACACGGTGTCTCCAGAAAAAAAAAATACGTGATGTCTCCTGTGGATGAATCATTTATGGTGAGCTAAGCTTGGGCCATGTGCCAGACTCCAGCCTTGGAGCCTGTGGGGATCAGGTAAGGAAGGGGTCTGGATAATGGCGCCCATTATTCCTGCACGTGGGAAGTCTAGTCTCCCAGCCCATCTAAAGTTAGACCAGCTCAGTGCAGCTCTGTTACTTCTGCTCCTTCTAGTCTCTTGAATCAAGTCCTTTCCAAGGCAGCCTATAATCCAAGCTGGGTAATCTTAGGCACATACAAATTAGAATTGGAACCAGTGGTGCTGATGAGCTAATATAAACATTTTAAACCAGAACAACTCTGTCAGAAAGGCCAGATGAAAGCCACGTACCACTCATTGGCAGAGGCTCACATGGCTCTCTCCATTCGGCGGAGAGGGCTTTCTTCCCCAACTCACTTTCCCAGCATGGAAAGAACAGATCTGAAGACGAGCAGGAGTAACGCTGTCCTTCCAAATCCTGAATGAGGTCCTCCAAGTCATTTTCATTTATCTTCTTGGACTTCTTAGTGCTAAAGAGAAATCAGTGACTAGACTAGAAATAAGTACTTTAGACAAACATTTGTTGTATCTGCTGTGTGCAAGATATATGAACATGAAAAACAGGACTGTGCCCCTCAGGTGCTTAAGTTCTAATGTCAGAGAACTGTGGACACGCATACAAGAGAGGGGAGTGACTGCTCACGAGCCTACAGGATCAGCCTGCTGTGAGAGCCACAGCTGAGGGCATGTATAGGGTGTGCGCACACTGTTGCCGTGGCATAGGCAAGGCCATCAGGAGAGGGGTAGTCACAGGAACAGGGTGTTCCTGGCATTTTAATTTGCTCAGCCTCTTGCTGACGGATGGTGTTGAGTCTGGTCACAGGGTATGTCTGCATCACTAGAGTTTTGCTGATGGTCCAGCCATGTGCCAGAGAGCCCAGAATATAGAATCACGATTGAAAATTGTCAGTTTCCCAGATACACTGAGAACAGAAGAATGTGAGCAACGCTGCTGTCAGTCCTTGCATGCAGTGAGAGTTAGGCAGCTTTCCTTGATGGATGTTAAAATAGCGTTGAACTGTTTGTGAAAGGCAAGAACCAGTATTTGGAAGCCAGGTGGAGTGTAGGGGGAGGTCTTCTTTCAGGACTCTTGAAATTTTCCTGGCAATGGACTGGGACAAGAGCCCAGAAATTATAAGCGCATATAGTTACAGCCCCCCCAAATTGGAGAAGGAAATGGCAAGAGAAAACGCTGCACAATTTGGAGCAATTTGTCCCCTCTTCTGTTTTGGGTGGAACGGCCTCCCGTGTCTTTGGCTAGAGCCTGGAGTCATCCTCAGGGGAGCCCCAGGCGCTGATGCCTAGGCAGAGCTTAGAGCTTAACAAGGAGGAACGGCCCAGACAGCTGCAGTGGCTCCTGCTGTCACCCTGGCCTTAGAACCACGTGTCCGTGTCACACTACCACACTGCGATGCACCCAGCAACCATTATGAGGCTGTGAGGTCTGCACATCGCACCTAAGGCTACAAATGCTGTAACTATCCATCATACCTAACGCTAATACAGCGAGCAGCTGCAGCGTCTCCGGGAGGAGATGGGTAATAGGTAATCAAATAGACATAATAGTTTAGGTGGTGATAGTGTTGAGGGAATACATAAGGCCAGGTAAGCAGCTCAGTGCTGTGGTGGGGCAGCGCTTCTGGCGCCTTCTGCTTCAAGGTAGCAGAGCAGTTAGGGTCCGCCTGAGAAGGTAACACTCAGCAAAGACCTGGAAAGAACCAGCTTCATTCGGGGTTTCTTTTTCAGAACACACTCCACTGTAGTGAGGGTTAGAAACTATTTAACTCTGTAATCTTAATTAAATGGACAGGAAGTGCAGCAGGCTTGGCTCTCGTGCGGCGCTAAAGAATTGCTGGGAAAGCGCGCAGGACCCTCCCCAGAGACCTTTCTCCATTTTCCCAGTGAGGAGACACGAGCCTGGTTCTGCGATTCCTTCCAGTTCTGGGGTTTGTTATGGTTCCCGTCAGCTCTAAAGGTAGGGGTGGGCCTGAAGACCCTCCACCCTGCCAGTCCTGTGGACGCGGTGGGTGCCCCCTCCAGTCACCACTGTGTCCTCTGGACTGTCCGCCACATCACTAGCACTTAACGAGCTCCTCTGCAAACCACGTGACAACCAAATGCAGTGAAAGCTGCAGCCCACCCCCCCCCCACCTGCTCCTGTCCATTGTCTGTTTTCCGTGGGTCTGGCTGGAGTCCTTGGAGACTCCTGAGCACGTGCACTGACAGAGCTGCCTGACTGCTCCCTGGAAGAAGTTCAGAGAGGGGGTCACGTGTTCAGACCAGGCTATGGGGTCCCGCGACTCCTGAGAGCAATTCCTGGCCAGACGCTGGCTCATGTCACTGCCCCCAGGTAACCCGCGGGTGCAGACAACTGTTGTTGAGTTCTCAGGAGCAGCTTGGTGATAAAACCCTATGCTCCTGGGGACATGGATGAGAGGGAGGGTCCCAGGATCCCAGTATTCGTATCAGTGCTGAGTCGTACTGCTTAGCTTAAGCCCAGAGGCTTCTTAATCATCCTAAAAATGCAGCCTCCCGGGAAGTGCAGCTGGCTCTGCAGCCCTCGGTGGCTTGCGCTCTCCCTCCTGTGCGGAGGAGGCCTGGAGAGGTTGGGTGAGCTGATAGGTTTTGTGTGCAAAGATGATTATTTTTCTGTTCTCAACCCAACTTTTGCTAAAAAACTAGAATCACATCTAATGTTGTATAGTGAAATTCTGGGGAAAATATTTCCTTCCTTAAATCTGAGAAGACAGATGTCCTAGGAAGGTAGTCCTTTCTTAAGGCTCACCCTTGATTCTGGAGTTGGGTTTCAGCACAGCAGTCCCGCTCCCTGTGGAGTCCTGGTGGGGCCACTCAAAGGTGCCAGCTGAGCCAGTGCCATCCTTCTGGGGAACTAGTCCACAGCAGTACGTTACGCACTCCAGTTCTCAAAGCTTTGCATACTGGGCATGGCCTGTCGGCAGGAAGGGAGATCTCAGAAACGCTAGTAGGAAGTAGGACCGCTGGTGTCCACATGCACGGAATTGGGCTTCCTTCCCTGGCACCGGAATCTTTGCTGTAACCATCTGCATTGGGGGCAGCCGTGCCTGCGGGAGGAATATTAGAAACAAATTCTTTGCTGGGTCTCTGTACCTTCATATTTCAAAATTCTCAGACCCTAGGGAGTAACCAGATACGTTCACAAGTGGGCATCCTTTTGGTTTTTGTTTTCGCGGAGGTGCCTGGAGGAAAGTTTAGTCCTTAGTGCCTGTTCCAGACAGGGTTTTCCTATGGCCTTGGGCTGACCAAAGCTGCTGCTTCAAAGCAGCTCCTGGAGGTGGCAGTTTCTGGATTTTGCTCTGGGTGGGGCCTCAGGTCCCATGCCTTTGCTCTGTGGGGCTTTTGGACGGTCCTCGGGGTCTAGGCCACAGCCTTTGGGATGTGGTACAGAGTCGTCCTTGCTGGGCCCGCAGCCTCCTAGCGCCCTCATGGAGAGTTCATATGCTTTTATTCGAATGCCCATCCTCCCTGGCCCCCAGGAGCCTCCTCTGACTTGCTCCACTAAGTCCTCAGTGCGTTTTCCTGGCTGAGAGCTTTTCATGCGGTATGTGTAAGGCCATTCTGCAGTGGCATCTTGTCCTCCACTCAGCAGCAGAGGCCTTTGATCTCTCCTGTCGTTGCCTGTTTCGGCTCTCTGCCCTTAGAACAGGCTGGTCTTCAAGACCCAGGCGCCCTGCAGGAGGTCACTGTGCACTATTAATGGGTGATCTCTTTATGTATCCCAGGTCCCAGGTGTGTGATGGCGGCTGCAATCTGTCTTGTGGGTATTAATGCAATCTTCAGTGGTGGCTACTGTTCTCTAGCTGTTCTGCAAAACTGGAGCGTGCTGGTAAGTAACACAGTCAGGGCTGAATAGGCCCTTGGGCAGCATGGCCTGGGCAGGGCACTGTGTTGTTGGCTAGTGTGGTCACGTGGGAACTGCAGACCTCTGGGAGTGGGGCCGGAATTCCAGGTGCTGGTGTCCTCCCTTCCCCCAAGTGATTCTGGCTGGAGTTCTTGAACATCTGCTCCAGCACGGCCTGCCTAGGGAAGGTCATCCCAGGACACCAGCTGATGTATCAGCCTAGTATTTGGTGCTCACACATCCTCCTTAGGTAAGGCTGGCAACGTGAACTTCTGGCTCCAGCAGCACCTGGAGGGAGGGACTCCACCTAAGGAAATGTTACTGTAACAAAGCTTTTCCCTTGAAGCATCTTAGCCTTTTTGGGGGGGGCGGGGGCAGAATTAATCATTTCGTTGGAATGTATATATTCCCCCATCTTATTAATCCAGTTATACTGAGTATAATCAGCCATTTCTTGATGACTTGGGGACCTAGGATAATTACCCTTGGGCATGACTGAATCATAGGATTCTCAGTACATTTCTCCAGACTGTGGGCCATTTAGTAGGTAATGGTTTTGGTGATACGTCTTTTCAATCAGTATCACCTGTCACTTCTCAGTTTAGCTTGTAGCAGGAAGTGCAGTCTAAAAAAAAAGTCCTCATGTAGCATCCCCAGAGGTGACCTTCCTGCCAGGTACCACATGTTAGGGGCTGCCGGGTCTCTGGAAAGCCTGGCTTAGAACGGCAGGAATGCAAGGGGTGAGCTGAAGGCAGTTTATGTCTCAGCCTAAATAAGCAGCAGGCCGCATCCCTCTGAGGGGCTTATAAAAAAAAATTGAGTCCGAGAGGAACAAGATTCCTGCTACAGACAGAGAACCAAGCAGTTCCGGCCAAGGAGGTGAGATGGCATTTGAGGGGCTTAAGTCACTCCATGCTCCGACGGTTCTCTCAGTGCCATCCCAGGTGCATGCATTAGGTGTGTGTCATGTGTAGCAGCCCCTCCCACCACCCCAGGCGGCCTTCCCATGGGACCCTACACTTTGGGCATTTTTCCCTCGGTGCAGCCGGGTCTATCCCACCAGGCCCACAAAACCTTCTACTGTGTGAGTTTTCCTTCTGTCTCAGCTCTTCACAGTCATCCCTCAAACTTTTTGAAAAGACATGATTTTGTTCTTCCTCCTGGGGATATTTCAAAACCAATTATGCCACTTAGACATTTTTTTTCCCACTTAAGCAATTTTTGAATGCTAAACATCATGGTTTTTAAATGCAGCAAGTCAACAAAAGCGTCAACAGTGCACGGAGAGGGGAGCTTTCCTGGCAGGCGACAGAAGGGCCTAGTGACGGGGGACAGAAAAGAGGAGGGCAGGTCTGGGTCGTTGTCCTGGGGACAGCTGAGGAGGGTCAGGTTGCAGATGCCCCAGATGGGCCTGAGAAAGCGGCAGCCAGCGCGTAAGGGAGACATGGCGTCTCAGCACCAGCTGTGTTAAGGTGGGGCTCACCATTTCTTGGGGCCGTCCCTAGGTTTCAGGGGTGAGTTTGGAGGGGGCTTTTCTCTTCCCCAATCTGAGGTCAGACACTGCTTATGTGACCCACCCTTGGAGGGCAGAGATGGCACACGTTTCCTCAGCCCCGGGCTGGAGTGGAGTTAAAGACTGCAGCAGATGTGCCCCTAGAGGTTCTAGAGACCGTGAACTTCTTCAGTGATGTGTCTGAAAATGTCTCCATTACAAACATGAGGACCTGATTTTTTGAAAATTAATGACATAGTCGGCCGCTTCCAGGAAGGTCCCACACGGAGAACCTGCTCCTAATCAGCCTCATGTGTTCCCAGCCCCAACCCCACCGTCCCTCCGCGGGGCTGTGTTCCCGGATGTCTTTGGGTTCTGTTTAAAATGTCCTTGTTAAGACATTCCAAGGTTTGAACTCCGCTCCTAGCTAAACCTCTTCCTTGTTTACAGGGACTGAAATAGCCAGATTTTGACCTTCTGTTCAGTCTGGGATCGTCTGTGGTAGTGTGACTACATTCCTTTCCCATGCAAGGATTCCATTTATACAGCAGTTATAGAAGGCCCAGAAAACTAGACTTCCTCCCGCCCATGTTCCTTCTCCCTTCAGATCAGCCCTCCTCAGCAGCCATTTCTCCTGCTCAGGGGCTGAGGCATGGGGAGAGCTGGAGGTGCTACATCCCCCTCATTGGGGCGGCGGCTGCCCATGGAGGGCTCAGGGTGCCCCTGGGCTGGTGTGCAGAACCCAAAGTGGGTCCCCGCCCTTAGACTCCTGCTCTCAGGCCAGACATCATCCACTCCAGGGCCCGTGTCTCAGTGACAACATGCCACAAATGACCCATCACTCCTGTTTTGTGTGCCCTCCAGTCTAAGTGTGTGAATGGAAGGTTTGCATTGGGCCCCTGCAAGTGACTGGTGTCTGGGGTTTAAGGAGGAAGAAGAGACGGTCTCAGAGAGGCAAATAACAATGCAGGATCGTGCCTGTGGAAGTGGCCTGCTCAGTGAGAACCCTGCTAGGAGCTCAGAGGAGGAAGCCCTCAGGCAAGAGAGATCGGGAGATGATGGGAGTTCTGAAAGAGAGTGGGGACTGGAACAGAGGAGAGGATGGAGGAACAGGCACAGCACGCTCTTGCTGAAAGCAGACAAGCCGGGGTGGAGGGTGATTGATTTAGGAATGTTGTTGTCTTGCTGCCGGAAGGAAAGCGGACGAAGATTCGAGGTAGAAGCGCACATCTGCAGAGGTGGCCCTAAGATGGTGACAGCAGAGTGGAAGGAACAGATGAGCAGAGAGGACAGGGCTGGGTCGGGGGGCAGCAGTGTAAGGGACAGACTGACAGGCCAGGGGCGCGTCTGGATTTGGCTGCCTTGAGGGCTCTGTACAGTAAGCATACTTAGGTGGATGTGCTAGGACTAACGTCATTATTTGCCACAACCTAAAGGGACAGGCAAGTATTAGTTCCCTGTCAGTCAGAAAAGGTTGGGGGGCAGCGTGGAGAGGGGTCCAGGGCCCCCGCTGTGGAAAGCTCTGCCTGTCTGAAGACCTGCGGGCTGTTCCTACTGCTACCCATTCGTACTGTGGTCCCAAAACTGGAAGTGAAAAAGGTATATTGGGTCACAGGTCAGATCCAAATTGGACAGATTTGGTTTGTACAGGAGCATTTACAAGCTCATCCCATATACTGCGTTTCAGTGGTCACCTAAATATTCTCATTTTGGGACTTAACTGCTCAACACATTTTCCCAAATCTAACTGGGGACAAAATTCTAACTTGGAACATTTAGATAGATAGATAGATAGATAGATAGATAGATAGGTTATCATCAATAATGATCTATTTTTCTTTATAGCCTCTTTCCACACACAAATAGGCATCTCCCTATATAAAATGCTAGTGTATGCTGAGCTGATTGCCTTCTGTATACACCTCTTCTACAACTAACTAACTTTTCAAATGTGTGTGACATGTTGGTGAGATGGCAAGAAAAGGAAAATGAGTGTCAGAATAATAAATATGGAAGAACTGAGTTGTTTTTAAAGAAAACCTCTGGGCCAGGATGGGGCTCTGTGAGTGGGAGTCAAGGACCTGACCCATGTGTCTAATCAATCAAGGCGAGACCACTGACACGCGTACCTGTGTGTGGGCAGTAAATGTTTTCTACACACACATCCACACCCTGTCATCTAAGCCATCCGTTCTCCCATCCACAGGCATCTCCAAAGCCATCACAACTAGAGAGGGTTGACGCCTGCTTTCCTCATATGTTTTCTTTCTGTTTCAGGCTTGAAAAAACCTTGCCCAGTTTTGATCCCTTCAAGACTTTGCCACAGCCTCTATCACACATCTGTTTTTCTCAAAGAAAAAATATAATAAAAATGTTTTACTCTTTTACACTGTATAATTGTAAGAAATAGTGTGTTATTTGCGAATGCATGGTCTGACATTTCTGTACAGTTTGGAGATATTTTCAAATGAAACGTAAGGGAAGTCAACAATAAAACCAAGAAAAGTGAGTATTTTTATACCAAACAAAAACATTTTAAGTATGTGGGATGGACGATCTTACACTGGGTTAGATCACTGTTTTGTGCTCGACTTTTGAATGCTTGTAATTAATTAAAAATAATATCTATTTTTTCCCCTCTAAAGTAAGCTGCATGTTTGAGGCATGTTTCCAAATATTAACCAGAATTTCCTGTATTGTGACTATATAGAAATCTGTGCCTACCCAGAGTCCAGGGTAAATTAGCGTGGTGTAGCTGTTAGAACTGTTACCTGCAGTATTAGGTCTAGAATCCCAGTTCCACTAAGACAACCCTGTAAGACAATTAACTGGAAGCCTCCAGGAGCTTCTACCAATGGCTTATTCACAACTGGGCAAAAAGAAAACATCATTGGTAAGAACTGCTGAGTGTGCCCTTAGAAAGCCCTGGCACCTCCAGCTGTGACTATAAACTGTGTGCTGAGTGTTGCATTTTTGCAGTCTTATGTTTCCTTTGTAATTGCACGCTCCCGTGTGTAACTCATCTTCCACAAGCCAGCCCCACAGCCCTGCTCCCCCAGTGGAAGTGCAGGGCTTGCCCCATGGGTAAAGGACAACCTTGGCTTGGGAGGCCAGCCCTGGCCCATGAGGGGCTGGCTGTGCCCAACCCACTTGGCTGCAGTGGGTAGTTCATGTCTCTGTCTCCAAAGTGATTGATTGATTTTTGCAAAACATCGGCTGAATTGAGCTGGTGTTCCCAACTCTTGGCGGCGCGGGGCCAAACGGACCATATACCATGAGCTCCCGAATGTCGTGTGCTGTGAGGATGACCTGCCACACCACACAGAGACGGAAGCACTGGGCACTGGAACCAGTTCTACTCAGACTTCATCAGTCAGTCTTGGGTTGTCAGTTGACACATCTCCAGAGTTTATGACAGCTCAACCTCTCTCCCCCTCGTACAAGAGCCATTTGTAAAACCACAGTGACCTAAATTCAGCTGCCAAACACAATCACAGGCTTTCCTATTGATCTGCTCAGCTTCTGTGGAAAATTTCAATGTGATGATTACCTGGTTGGTTTGTGTTCTGCTGTCTTCCATTATAAATAAAGATGTCAAGAAGCTTTTAAAGGTCACCACAAAAAACCAAGACCAGGAGTGAGGGGCCCACTCTTACCATAAATAAGGGGAAAGGGCAGTTAGCTCGGGGACTTGTGACGGAGCCACTTTGGTATTCAAGGACCTGCTTATGCCCTCATTGCCACTGGGCTCTAGGTGAGATGCCTGTACTTCTCTCTAAGGAAAACAGCCACTTCGACACAGTCTATTATGCTTTTATAACTGTTTAAAGGTACTTTTCTATGGTCATTTTTAAAAAATAAAGTGCTTATTCCAGCTGTCACATCACTGCTTGACAAATTCTTTTTCAGCAAGACAAACTACATGTATCCCACACTGCAGACAAGAGGCCAGCAGGTTTTCTTCCCATTTTCAGGCTTTGGCAGAGTTAAGCGTTGGCCATTGAGCTTAGGCACAAAGAGATTAAAGAAGGAAGCAGACATTGGGGAGAGCCAGAGATCAGCCTGCAAAGGCACGACCACAGCAGCTGGTGACCAACCAATGGTACCAGAGGCAGAGGGACCTCAAGGGAGTTTGACTCAGCTTGACTTAAACTGAAATTCCAACACTGGAAAGCTGAGGCAGGAGGCTTGCTTGATCCCAGCAGTTTGAGACCAGCCTCTTGAGGGCAACACAGCGAGACCCTGTTTCTACAAACAATTTTAACGTTAGCCAGGTGTTCTAGCATGCATCCATGGTCCCAGCTACTCAGGAGACCGAGGAGGAGCCCAAGAGGTCGAGGCTGCAGTGAGCCGTGATTCCGCCACTGCACTCAAGCCTCGGCCACACAGCAAGACCCTGTCTCCAAAACCATAAAAAGTAAGTGGAAAACCAGGCACCAATTGCCAAAGACCATCATGTTTTATATACACTCTCACCCACTCTTTTCCCCACAAAAGGAGAAGGCAAAAAATAGTGCTTACATCAAGCAGTGCCAACAGCCAACACTTGAGTCTTGCTGGACAATGCGACGATCTGTAGTTAGGCTCACAGCCTGCCTGCAGAGGAGCCACCAAATGCAGGTCGTGTCCACTGCCTTCCAGCTCATGTAACTAGGAGGCTAACAGCTTTCCTTGGCCCAAGCTCAGAAGGCCACACCAGCATGGCTCTCAGGCCGACCTGATCTGCCTTTGGTCCACCTGTGAGCTCCAACTCATAGGCACCAGAGACTGGCCAAACAGCTAAGGAATGGAGGGTCGCGAGCCCTTAAGGGGCTTTGCTGGGACTGTCCCAGCTCGTCACTGGCTGAACACAGTCAGTCACCTATGATTTTTTACAGGGGGCCTTCGACAGGATGAGTGCCACGATCATCCCCATGTTGATGATGGTCATTCATGATGTGCATGTGACAAGTCTGCATGGTATTTACTAACCTAGTGTGACCTCCAGATACATTCCCACTCACCAGCCAAATACCAGCCTCATTAGGGTCTGTGCAAAGTTATCCTTTTTGCCACTCTACTGAGCAGGAATTAATGCAATATGTCTTTTGGAATCAAGAACTTGGGATAAGAAAAAGGCAGGCTGTTGGCTCTTGCACCCATGCAAAATGTCCCAATTTGTAGGCTCCAGAAAGATGGGAACTAGGTCCATCTTTTTGTGTGATTACCAAAGGAACCAACTTTTCCTTGTTAATGCCAAACTAATATAACTATAAAACGCATCTGAAACTAAATACCATGCTTTCTACTTCTATAACGAAATTACAGATTAAAGGAATTTGAAAAGAAGCTTACAATTCACAAAATGAGCATTACATCACCAATCGCACCTGAACCCAGGGCGTGCACATGTGTCTGCCCGACTTTCATGGACTCGCTTGCAGTTGTTACTGCCCTTATCCCTGAATTCTGTGTTCCAGTACACAGGAATTCTTGGTGTCTGTCAAGGTAACTGAGAAGTCATTCTTAAGAGACACGGTCTCACTATGTTGCCCAGACTGGAGTGCAGTGGCAGACTCATAGCTCACCACAGCCTCAAACTCCTGGGCTCAAGCCATCCTCCTGCCTCAGCCTCCTGAGTAGGTGGGACTGCAGGCGCACGCTACTGTGCCCAGCTTCAACTAGTTACTTCTGAGTGCTTTGGGCAAGACCTGATCTGTGCTAAGAATATGGACAGGTTCCCACCAAAAGTGCTCTTACTCAGCTGGAAGTTTCCGGCACAGGGCTGCTCTCTAAGTCCTAAACCATTCTCTCCACACCCTCATGGCATAAACAGCCTGCGTTTCTACAGCCTGCATAGAAAACCTAAAAATATTCATTACCAGTGAGGTGTTATTTGAAACACTCAGCCTCAAAATGCCTCTCCTAAAACTCTAATAACCGGGATACTGAAAAACTATGTTGTCAGCAATTTGATCGAAAACTCTAAATGAGGAAATTTCAATAACTGCCACTGTAAAGCTATTTGTCCCTGCTATAGAACATCCCAGATGGAACTAATACTCACTCTTGTGTGAACTGGCCTGGCTCTGTAGCTACCCCATTCCTGAGAGCTGCCAGTGCTCTGTGAGAACGAGGCCTCTATGCAGCTCTCCCTCCAGCGAACCTGCCACTTCCCTCTTCCTGAGCCTCAGTTCTACCCACACTCATTCCTACTTAGGGGGCAGCGGGTTAGATCTTCCTACAAACCATAGTAATTTGCCAGTAACTATGAACAAAACAGTGAAGCCTTCCATTCTCCACTGCTCACATACATCTCACCTAGGGACGATCTGAGGGAAGAGAAAATTCTGGTCCTTGTGTTCCACTTGTCCAGCTGAGAAATTCACGTGGAATTTTGCCTGGGGTCGTTAATACCAAGTTGAGAACTTGACTGGACCAAATGCTTAAAGTCAACCCAAGCTTCTGAGCAAAAAGGCAGGCCTAAATGCAATGAGAAATACACAAAATATTTACCTGGACAAAAAGAGCACTTTTCTCCCTAAAACTAGAACACAGCCCTTTGTATGGGGACTTGGCAGGCAGGCACTTCAAAACATCACAATCCCCACCCATGGGACAAACTTGCTCTTGGAGCTTCTAGAGTTGGTCCTGCCTAAATCAGGATACGGTTTACTTGGTTCTCCCTCCTGGCACCCTTCTGTGTTTTCTTACTTTAAAGGTAGGTCTGTGCCTTCTCTCCCTTGACATGCAAGCCCCACAAAGTTCTGGCTGGATCAAAAGTCGCTGGGCTTTCCCCAGGGTCTGGGAACCCCATGCTTAGTCACACACATGTGGTCTCACCCCGAACCAGTGGAGCTGGATCAGTCCTGCAGCCCTGAACCGTCCACAGGGGACTGGAACAGAGTGGCCCTGCCCATCTGCTGAAGAGTGGGACCCACATTTATTTCTAATGGAACTCCTTCTGGGGACGGAAAATGCACTTTAGTTCCCCCCAGTAGCGCCAGGGCCAGCTCCAGGTCTGAGTTTCGAATGCTGCCTCCCCCGACACTCCAGACAGGCCAGGGAAGGGTATTCTAAGGCCTAATTAGTCTGAAAAATGATTTCCAAGAGGTCCTTGGACCATCCCACCACAAGTCTCACAAAACACCTGCTCTTCTCTCAGGACAAGCCCCCAAAACCCACCCTGAGAAATGCCAAACTGGCTGCTTCGCCTCAATGCAGAATGCGCAGCGCCAGGCTGAGCTTGTCAACCGTCAAACCTTAGAAAACCCCAAATCCTCCCCACAAATGAGTCATCTGAAAGTAAAAACAGTGGCCAAAGGGAAGAAGAGACACTGAGTCTCATCTTCTATGCCTCAAAAAATCACCATTAACGAAGAATCAGGGAACTGACAAGCCAAACACCTTCGACCCACAAGCCCGCCCACACTCAGAATCCCATTCTGCTGCTAGAGATTTCGAACGGCTCACAGATAAACCCAGGGCTGTCTACATGCACTGCCTGTGAACGCTGGGGCTGGAAGGACCGGAATGTCCCACGCTGCCTTTCCACTACGCCCCCGCTCAACAGGTGTCAAGCGCCACTCTGTCCCCTGGGTCCATCCATCATCTGGCCACACTTACAGGCTATGACAGCAGCAGCCAAGTGTTCAGTTTTTACACTCTGTCCAGGCTCGACTACATTTCTCTTAGCTATCCCCTAAAAGCCTCACATGATGGTGATGAATTATAGATCAAATGCACTCCTGACTGTTGCACCCTCTTAACTCACCCAGCCGTGCCATTCCCATGTGCTTCTAAATGGCCAGCAGAGCCAGCAGAAATGGGCAGAGGCGAGAACGTAACTCCAACTTGGAGTTTCTGGTGGATGTGTTTTCAGACACCCAGAAGAACTGTGAAGAGACAGCTTTCTCAGTGCAGCAGCCCTCGGAGATGCTGCAGACCTGCTTCCAGGCCATCACAACAATGCAAATACCACAGTAAAGTGGGTCACACGAATTTTTTGGTTTCCCAGTGCCTATTAAAACGTTCGTGCTATATGACAGTAGAAAGTGTGCAACAGCATTATGCCCTAAAGAACCCAATTATATACTTTAATTTAAATATATATTATTGCTAAAAAAAAATGCTGGCAGAGCGAGCACACACTGCTGGAGAAACAGCTCCAGCACACCTGCTCGAAGTGGGGTTGCCACAAACCTTCAATGTGGGGAAAAACTCCCCACTATCTGTGAAGACATATAAAACTAAGCACAATAAAATGAGGTGTGCCTGTATTAAGACTGTCCAACACAAGTAAACTTCCATCACGATGTTCCAAACACTGTATCCTCAACATATCACATGATACAACCCCAGTGCCTTGAGATGGGGTACGTGGAGGAATTGCTCTTATGTATAGTAGGCCAAGTGGACTGAGGCTTAACAAAAGAAACTGCAAGTGAATGAGATAAAGTGACGGAATTTGTCAGTGTGGCAGTTTCATAACTCACTTCATTTTGCTAGATCTTCATTTCTGAAATGAGTTTAAGACAAGATAACTGAAATCAGTTATCAGGCCAGCCCACGAAGTACTGCTGGGCACAAGCTCTGCTAGAAGTCGCCACCAACACACAACTGGCAGTAAAGCACCTGATCACAGAGACGGAGGCCCTGATGACCATCTCCCTGCAAAGCAGATGAGGGGGTCTGAGATGTCCAACCTGCACTTCCAGACCTCGCCCATGAAATCAGATGGAGTGTGGAGATCACAAGAATAGGTCTCTACTTGGAGATAAGCTAACTCTAGATTTTTTTTACAGGAGAGCTAGTTTCATGTTGTAACACATTAAAGCTCTCCTTATCAGAAAAACCCTTAAAGCAGGACAGACTGCATTTCCTGTGTTCTAAATTATCGTGGGGACCTCAGTGATACCCTCTCCTGCCACGTTTTGGGGCTTGGAGGTAAGAGAGAGGTAAAGCAAACAGGTGACACTGTGAAGGGATGAGAAGTAAGCAGAAGAGAGAAAACAACTGAAAAAGCAAGAAGGCTCCTTGTCATCTGCATGAAGCACTTCCTGCTCTGAGTTTCCATCATGCCTCTGCTGAGAACTGCCAGCTCGTTTCATAATCCACTACTCTCCCATGCTGTGACAGGAGGACCATGAACATCAGCCCAAAGGACCACAGCAGAACACAGAGAGTGCAGGTGAGGAAAATGTGAACTTTGCCGTAGAAAGCAGGAACCACATGGATTTCCGCTAAGTCGCCCTGACTCTAAAGAACGCTCACATATTTGATAATGGCTCTCATGAGCTGGACCAGTGACAAAGGGGTCTCCACCAGAAGAACCTCGGGTCAGGCCAGGTGAGGGTGGAGGCGTGGCACAGCTGACATTCAGGTTGCCGTGGAGACTCTACCCAGGTTTGTTCACCGTGCACCAGACCATCCTGGAACTTCCCGAACCCAAGAAGCTGAACACTGATGCTTCTTTTTAAAAGAACGCATTAACAATGACACCCAGTGCATCTCTACTTCTCAGCCTGCTAGCAGACGGCACACCTGTGTTCCAGTGGTGAACTCCGCGCGCTCAGCAACACAGCACGGGTCAGGCTTCATCGCGTCCCCAGCACGTGACCCGTGGAAGTCAGAGACCGCAGCTGCTTCCTGCCACTTCCAGAAATGAAAAAAAAAAAAAAGAGAATTCACTAACATCTTAAAAATCCTTCTACAATGATTTTATTATAAATATGTTCTTTTGGAATAAACAAATATTGCATTCAAGACTATGGGCAAACTTGTGCTAAAGTAACAAAAGAGGAAGAAAGGAACCATTTAGAAGCAGAGAAAAATACAGCCAAGACACCTGCATGCCACGCTCAATGCCTTTCTCCCAGGGAGTAACAGAAGGTTAAGAGGGAACATCACAGTTCCCGTGAGCCCATTCTACTCAAATATGCTTCCAGCTTGTTAATTTGCACTTGTTCTGTAAACTGAACTGCTCCTCTCCTCAGTCGCAAAAGCAGATGAGAAGACTGTCTTCAGACCCGGGGCATCAGCAAGAGCGCCCTTGATTGTGTATCTGTGACTCTGTTCCAGGGCAAAACTGTTCCCTACTTGCCAGAAGTAATGTCAGAGTAATCCTTCAGCACTCCAGCCAAGTGTTCATTATGAGTCTTAAAACGTCGCTTTTTCTGTGAAGCAGGCTTTTTCCTTCTCTGAATAGGGGCCTAAAAGAAAAGGTAAAAACAATTAGAAAAAGGCCGGGCGCGGTGGCTCATGCCTGTAATTCTCAGCACTTGGAGTGGCCAACTTGTGCAAATCACGAGGTCAAGAGATTGAAACCATCCTGGCCAACATGGTGAAACCCCATCTCTACTAAAAATACAAAAAATTAGCTGGGCGTGGTGGCGCACTTGTTATCCCCACTACTTGGGAGACTGAGGCAGGAGAATCTCTTGAACCCGGGAGATGAAGGTTGCAGTGAGCCGAGATCGCACCACTGCACTCCAGCCTGGCGACAGAACGAGACTCTCTCTCAAAAACAAAACAAAACAAAACAATTAGGAACAACAGCTGCTCCAAGGGGCAGTACAGTCAGGACGTTCTGAGCATGCCCAGAGGCCCGTGGCTGAGGATGTGGGTCAGACCCTTCTCCTGCTCTGCCGCCCAGCAGCACACACACGGCACAGCACACATCCTGACCAGACCTGGGGCCTCTGTGTCCCTGAGATGCAGGCGCCATCGGGAGTGAAGGAGCAGGCACAAAAACCCACCAGAAGGATTCTTGGCACTAAGTAAAACAAAAGCAGTGGTGAAGCCCTTCTGTTATCAGGTCTAAACATGTATCCATTACTGATTTTAAAAAGATCTGAAGAAAATATGGCAAAATCCTGAGACAGGAGGGGCACGTGAAGGTCTGGAATATTCTCTAGCCTTTTCTATATACTTGAAATATTACCATCACGTGATGAAAAAAATCAACAAACTAGACAATAGGAAATCATGAAGGGCTGCAGTTACACCCATCTGTGGTCAGAGATTGACAATAAAGCTTCCCTTTCGGTGAGTCCTAAAAATTCACCGAACACACATCCCCCAACCCCCAACCCCACCCCAGACACAGATGACAAGCTACGAATCATGACGGTGGACAAGGAGAGGCAGGAGGGGAAGAGCACAGCTAATAAGGGTGCTGGTGAATCACCCCACCCAGGCTTTGTCCTTGGACTACAGATTTTATTTGCAGGTGCAAGGCAATTTACAAGTCGTCATTTAATTACTAACATCCCCTGTGAGCAGGATTTAGAGACTATACAGACAAAAATATCTGGTTCCTAAGGGACCTGAAAGTCACTATGACAAAACCAGGCACCAGGATGGCAAGCCTCACAGAGCAGGGGAGGGCCTCGTTCAATTCTGAAAGGTCCTGCAGGCCAGGCACGGTGGCTCACACCTGTCATCCCAGCACTTTGGGAGGCCGAGGTGGGCAGATCACCTGAGGTCAGGAGTTCGAGACCAGCCTGACCAACATGGAGAAACCCATCTCTAATAAAAATACAAAATTAGCCGGGCATGGTGGCACATGCCCGTAATCCCAGCTACTTGGGAGGCTGAGGCAGGAAAATCGCTTGAACCCAGGAGGCAGAGGTTGTGGTGAGCTGAGATCACGCCACTGCACTCCAGCCTGGGCAACAAGAGCAAAACTCCAACTCAAAAAAAAAAATAGAAAAAAAAGGAAAAGGTCATGCAGATCAAGACGCAGTATGCTTTTAGGAATGGGGAGAAGGGCCTGCAGCAGCTTAGAGTGGGAGAGTGGGGAACGCGCAGGTCCTGGAAGATTCCATATGGCTGGAGCTCAAAAGCAAGACTGCTTGGGAGGAGCTGGGTGTGGAAAGGTGCCCACAGGCCTGGAGCAGCACCCAGGGTGGGTCCGCAGCCCTGCAATACCTCAGATGTGACCTGGGCTGCAGACACCGAGAAACACTGGCAGGGGAATGACTTCCAGCTCTTGAGAGAGCAGAGAGCAGGGCAGGCTAACAGTTCCCAGGGCAGGGAATTAAGCTGCTTTTCTAGAGATTACACACCACTTTCTTTGGTCCAGATTCCTGCATGGAAGAAATACCCTGTCGCTTCAGATATTCTTCAATTTTCTCCTCATCCATGGAATCCACAGTGACACTCCTCCACAGTTTCTGAAATTCTGTACCAAAGAGACAGTAGTTATTTTACAATAAATTTTTAAAAACTACAGCATCTTGATGATCAAAATCCAGGCTTCGGTGTTAACTGCTCTGGATCCAAATGAGCACATCTGAGATGTCATCACGAAAGCAAGTTAAGGTAGAACATCCACGTGCCGGACATGGCATGGGGAAGGGCCTGGAGACAGAACTGCCCCCACGCAGCCCCTGGTGGTGGGGCTGCTTCTAGAGGCCAGCAAATGAAGGTTGCCGCGACGGAACTGCCCTGCTTTCCTGAGGGGGAAAACCTCGCCACCCTCCTTTAATTCCTCTATTTGGGGCTAACAGCTTAGTCCCTGCGCAGCTCCCCTGAGCAAGGTACACTCATTCCTCTCATTGGTAACAGAAAATAAGAAATGTGTAGTGAGATGGGAACCAAAATTTCACATGGAAGTGAGGTGCTACAACAATTCATTTGCAAAAAACTTCTGATATCAAATAACCTGGGAACTGGTGACTAAGGAGGCATGAAAGAGAAAGGGGGGACAGCTGAAACAGGAACACCGTCTCACCCCCACCCCGTAACACAAGGAGAAAGGCGACGGTCCTGCCTGCATCTTGTCTTTAGAAACCTGCAGTCTCTCTGCCACATCATTATTTTTGCAACTCAAAGAGACCACCACTGGGAAGCATCCCAAATGAACATGGTTCACATCCTACATTCTACTCCTGAAAACAGGTTCTGATCACTGGTTTCACTTGATTATCAGCAGCTACTTTCAGACACAAAAAGACTTATACACTCTGGAATGAAAAAAGGAAAAGCTCTCTGAGCCCTGAGGCTTCACAGGGCCTCCCACTCACAACCACCCCACACTGAAGGGACGTGCCTTCCCTTCCTTTCTTCCCACCCGACCCTCACCCAGCACCACCCTCCTTTTCTTCCAGAGCCATGAACTTCCCACACAGTCCATTCCAAACGATAAACGAAGTAGGCACCCGATACTGCGCTGGGCCAGATTTCTTTCCTTTTCCCTCTTTCCTTCCTTCCCACTCTCTCTCATTTCAGTACACACAGCATGAGGCAAATGATGTCGACAGAGGCGGGACTCTGGTGATACTGTGGACATCTGTTTCCTGCCACCCACCCTGAAGCTTTTCATTGCTGGTGACCAATGGCAAAAGTGACAAAATCTACTACAAATAATTCAACCTGAGCACAAAGTTATTTAAATCCAAAAAGTCTCTAAATAAGATTTGTAAATTTCCATGGATACATTAGGGGTTCTTTTTACTACACACTCACTGAAGGTTCATCTACATACATCATGGATATTCCCTAACTGGTGACAATTGTATGCATGACTTTCCCGGCCTCTGTTAGCTCGTTGAGAGCAGGGAGCTCTATTTGCATCTGCTTTCCATGACAGTCGGCACTGTACCTAGCACAGGACAGGACCTCAACGATGTGACTACCGAATGTATGAAATATCATCACTGTCTACCACAGCCTAAACAAGACAGATTTTTTCTTTTTTCTAAATTTATTTATTTTTGAGACAGGGTCTGGTTCTGCTGCTCAGGGTCGAAAGCAGGGGCACAATCTCAGCTGACTGTAACTCCACTTCCTGGGCTCAAGCAGTCCTCCCAACTTAGCCTCCTGAGAAGCTCAGACCACAGGTGCACACCACATGCCCAGCTGTTTTTTTGCAGGGGAGAGATGGGGTTTCACCATGTTGCCCAGGCTGGGCTCAAACTCCTGAGCTCAAGCAATCCACGTACCTCGGCCTCCCAAAGTGCTGGGGGATTACAGGCGTCGAGCCACCATGTCTAGCCTATTTTTTCTTTTGATATTTTTTAAGCTTTTAAAACATAATTTTACACTAACATAGGAGTTATAAAATGAATACACAGAGTTCCTATATGCCCTTCATCCAGCTTCCCCTAATGTTAACACCTTACATAATTGTATAATTGCTGAAACTCACATGGACATATTACTATTAATCCATCAACAGGCCTTACTGAAACTTCATGAGTTTGACTACCCGATACCCTTCTCCTGGCCCAGGATCCTGGATTCACCTGTCACATCTCTTTGGCCTCCTCTAATCTCTAAGTGTGGCCAGTCTCTGTCTCGCACTGCCATGACACTTTCACAAAGGGTGTTGGTCAGCTGTTTTACCAACCTTCCATTTGGGTTTGTCTAGCATTTCCTCATGACTAGATTGAGGTTATGCAATTCTGGTGAGAACAACAGAGTAACAAGTTTGTGCCCTTCTCAGGTACAGTAGCAAGCTACATGGTGTCAACAGGAACCCAGTAAACGCTGACCATCAGGCAAGGGGCTGTCTGTCAGGTTTCTCTGCCATGAAGTTATTAGTTTTTCCTTTCTAATTAATCATTAGAGATATTTTCAGACTATATAAATACCCTTTTTCCCATATTTTCACTAATTTTATAAGAGCATCCATTGGTAGTGCTTACCTACAAAATGATTACTTGTAAGTGCCTACTGGCAGATTATTTCCATCATGCCTTCCATATGTACTAATTAAAATTCTACTATAATAGGCCAGGTGCAGTGGCTCATGCCTGTAATCCCAGCACTTTGATGAAAGGCCAAGGAGGGTAGATCACTTGAGGTGAGGAGGTCAAGACCAGCCTGGCCAACATGGCAAAACCCTGTCTCTACAAAAAATATAAAAATTAGCCAGGCATGATGGTGGGTGCCAGTAATCCCAGATACTTGGGAGGCTTGAGCCAGGAGAATCGCTTGAACCCGGGAGGCGGAGGTTACAGTGAGCCGAGATCCTGCCACTACACTCCACAGTCTGGGCAACAGAGCAAGACTCCATCTCAAAAATAATAATAATAATAAAGAGCTGCTCTTTCTACAATTCACTTTTTGTTTGTTGAGACAGGGACTCACTTTGTCACCTAGGCTAGGGTGCAGTGGCACAATCTCGGCGCACTGAAGCCTCAACTTCCTGGGCTCAAGCAATCCTCCTGCTTCAGCCTCCAAAGTAGCTGGAACTACAGGCACACTTGGCTAACTTTTGTATTTTTAGTAGTGGCATGGTTTCATTATGTTGCCCGGGCTGGTCTTGAACTTCTACACTCAAGCAATTCACCTGCCTTGGCCTCCCAAAGTACAGGGATTATTAAGCATGAGCCACTGTGCCCAACCTCCAACTTGTTTTTCAATTATTTAATCTAGCAGAGATGCATGAATATCTACCATATAGATTTATATCTACATATTTATTACACAGATGACAATCCATGATGATCAGTATTTATTTTGTGGTTCAAATGTCCCAGGTTGGGTCACTGAAAATTCCTTCATATTGGTTCCTATGTCTCTGACTTGCTTCTTTTTTTTTTTTTTTCTGTTTTTCTTCTTTCTCTCACTTTCTGGTACTAAAAGATGTTTCAAGTTCATCTTGTATTTCCCCTAATTTGGAATCATTTCTTCAAGGATTCCTGACTCATTTTATTATAGAATGGTATTTAAAAACCAAGATCTATGTATTTTGGGTTTCTAAAAGTGGCAATCTCTTTTTTGAAAACAAAATGATCAAGGGACATTGAAGGAAGACAAATTTTGGCAGAAGACAGGAAAGTCTCATGAAAGTCAGGCACACTCTAAACTGTGAAGGTAAATAAAATCAGAACTGATTTAGAAATCTACTCACTTAGCAGAGAAGAGGAGAAAACAGACTAGAATTTAAAAGCTCAGATTTGATCCTTTCATTTGAAAAGACCCTTCCTTGACTCACATGAGTTAAGAAAAAAAACTGTGTAACTGCCATAGAAGGGAAGAAAACAAGCCAACTTACCAATGAGGCTTTGCTTAAATTCCCAAATAGCGCACTCACATTTTGTCAGTGTTTAGCCCTTTCCTGTAAATGCAAAAGTAGCACAACAGTGTGGTCCAGGCCTTGGAGCCAGATGGCCTGGCTGTGAGCTCAGTTACCCCATTTCCTGCACAAAGTGGCGCAAGCACCTTAATTTTTCTACCTCCATTTCTTCATCTACAAAGTGAGGATGATAATAATACCTGCCTCATAAAAACAGTGAGGATTAAAGGAGTTAATAAAAAGCACTGAGAATAACGCCTGCAAATGAAAAAGCACTATCTACACCTATTACCATTATCATCATCACCATCTAACACCCATTATCATTTTCTGGGTGCTGGTGTCTTCAATAAAGGCAATATAAAACATGTAAGAAAATGACTAGCTACTAGATACAAAGTGATCTCATTTATGTAAAGTAGAAGAAACAAAAATTCTAAAAGTTTCTCAAAAAGCAAAAACACATACATATTAAACAAATCATAAAAATGTGGAAAATACACACCAATAGGTATCCTCAGAGAAAAGAATACGGTTTGCGTGGAGAATTTTCATTTTTTGCTCTATAGACTCCTTGACAAAGGTTTTATTAATAATATGCAGAAACATTTGTGTATTGTTACTATAATATTTTAAATAAATAAATAACCTAAATATAAGGAGGATCATACTAATAATTCACGCACTGGCCACTTTTTCTTAGCACCACATTAGGCTGTGGTGTTCTAGTGTTAGCGTTAAGGTACTTCTTTGCCATTTAAAAAAAAAAAAAAAAAAGGTAGGCCAGGCCCAGTGGCTCATGCCTGTAATCTCAGAGCTTAGGGAGATGGAGGTGGGAGAACTGCTTGAGCCCAGGAGCTCAAGACCAGCCTGGGCAATATATCGAGACCCTATCTCAAAAATTTTAAAAAATGAGCCAGGCATGGTGGTGCTAACCTGTAATCCCAGCTACTCAGGAGACTGAGGGGAGGAGACCTTGAACCCAGGAGTTTGATGTGAGCTACAATTGCGCCACTGTGCTCCAGCCTGGGAGACAAAGTGAAACCCTGTCTCTAAAACAATAACAACAAAACCAAATGCAGAATCTCAACCAGCAACACGCCATGCCTTTCTCCCTTTTCCTTTAAAAACACGTGTTATCAACATGATTTCTTTTATCCTCAAAAGTCTCACTATACCCACTTTGCAGTTCCAGAAAATAGGACATTTCTCAACTTACCTCACCCCCTAGTGATCTTACATTTTAGACACTATCAAAATAATTTCTCTTCTGTGCTACACAGAAAAATGCACCCCCACCCAAGATGTCCACATCTTAATCGCCAGAACTTGTGAATACATTACCATATTTGGTAAAAGGGACTTTGGTGACTAAGAATCTTGAGATGAGGAGATGATCTCAAGATTTGGATTCTGCACTGGAAGAATTAATACTGTTAAAATGTCCATACTACCCAAAGTGATCCACAGGTTAAATGCAATCCCTATAAAAACTCCAATGCCATTTTTCACAGACATAAAAAACAAAATTCTAAAATTCTTATGGAAACACACACAAAACTGAATAGCCAAGGCAATCTTGAGCAAAAAGAATAAAACTGGAGGCACCACACTACTTCAAACTATATTACAAAGCTACAGTAATCAAAACAGCATGGTAGTGGCATAAACAAAAGCCCAAAAATTAACTCATGCATTCACAACCAGCTGATCTCTGACAAAGGTGCCAAGAACACACAATGAGAGAAGGACAGTCTCTTCAATAAAGGGTGTCAAGAAAACTGGATATCCACATGCAGGAGAATGAAATGAGACCAGTGTCTCACACCATATAGAAAAATCAACTCAAAATAGATTAAAGACTTAAATGTAAGACCTCAAACTATGAAAATACTGTAAGAAAACACAGAGAAAACAACACAACATTGGCCAGGGCAATCATTTTTTGCATTTGACCCCAAAAGTTCAGGCCACAAAAGCAAACAAAGACAAATGAGATTATAACAAACCAAAAAGCTTCAGCATAGCAAACTAAACAGAGTGAAGAGACAACCTATAGATTGGGAGAATATATTTGCAAGCAATACATCTAAAATGGGGTTAATACACAAAATATAGGGCAGGCACCATGACTCATGCCTATAATCCCAGCATTTTGGGAGGCTGAGGCAGGAAGGCTGCTTCAGTCTAGGAGTTCAAGACCAGCCTGGGCAATACAGTGAGACCTCATCTCTACAAAAAAAATGTTATCATACAAAAAAAGAAAAAAAAAGTTATCAGATTAGCCAAGCTTGGTGGTGTGCATTTGTAGTCCTAGCTACTTAGGAGGCTAAGGTGAGAGGATCACTTGAGCCCGGGAGGCGGAGGCTACAGTTAGCTGAGATCGTGCAACTGCATTACAATCTGGGCAACAAAATGAGACGCTGCCTCCAAAAAAAAAAAAAAAAATACACACACATACACACACACACACACACATACACGCACACACACGGAACTCAAAAAAATAGCAAAAACAACAACAAATAACTTGGTTTAAAAACTGGCAAAAGACCTGAATATTGATATTTCTCAAAAGACATACAAATGAGGCTGGGCACAGCCAGTCACACCTATAATCCCAGCATTTCGGGAGGCCGAGGCATACAGATCATCTGAGGTCAGGAGTTCAAGACCAGCCTGGCCAACATGGCAAAATCTCATCTCCACTAAAAAGACAAATAGCCGAGAGAGGTAGTGGGTTCCAGTAATTCCAGCTACTCAGGAAGCTGAGGCAGGAGAATTACTTAAACCCTGGAGGCAGAGGTTGCAGTGAGCCGAGATCGTGCCACTGCACTCCAGCCTCGGTGATAGAGCAAGATTCCATCTGGAAAAAAAAAAAAAAAAAAAAAAAAAGAGAAAGAGAAGTAAAATGAGATATTACTTCACACCGGTGAGAATGGTTATCCTCAAAAAGACAAAAGGTAACATGCACTGATGAGGATGTGGGAAACCTGTACACTGTTGATAACATGCACTGATAAGGATGTGGGAAAGGGACACCTGTACACTGTTGATAACATGCACAGATGAGAATGTAGGAAACCTGTACACCGTTGATAACATGCACTGATGAGGATGTAGGAAACCTGTACACTGTTAACATGCACTGACGAGGATGTGGGAAACCTGTACACTGTTGATAACATGCACTGATGAGGATGTAGGAAACCTGTACACTGTTAACATGCACTGATGAGGATGTGGGAAATCTGTACACTGTTGATAACATGCACTGATGAGGATGTGGGAAACCTGTACACTGTTGATAACATGCACTGATGAGGAGGTGGGAAACCTGTACACTGTTGATAACATGTACAGATGAGGAGGTGGGAAACCTGTACACTGTTGATAACATGCACTGATGAGGATGTGGGAAAGGGACACCTGTACGCTGTTGGTGGAAATGTAAATTAGTGTAGCCATTATGGAAAACCGTATGGAGGTGCCCCAAAAAACTAAAAACTGGACTATCATTTGATGAAGCATCCTGCTTCTGGGTATTTATTCTAAGGATCTGAACTCAGTATGCTGAGGAGATACTTGCACTCCCATGTTCACTGCAGCATTATTTACAATAGCCAAAGATTCAATCTAAGTGTCCATCAACAGATGAATGGATAATGAAAATATAATATATATACAGAATGGAATACTATTAGCCTTAAAACAGAAAGGAATTCTGTCACTTGCAACACCACAATAAACCTGGAGGACATTGTTAAGTGAAATAAGCTAGGCAACAAATGACAAAAACTGTGTTTTCACCTCTATGTGGAATCTACAACAATCAGAACTCAACAGAAGCAGTGAGTAGAATGGTGGCTACTCGAGGCTAGGAGAGGAGCAATGAGGAGATGTTGGTCCACAGAGAAAAGAACCTTGAGAGGCAGGTTATCCTGAATTATTTGAGTAGACCCAATGGAATCACAAGGCTCCTTATGAAGGAAAGAGGCAGGCAGGAGAGCCTGAGTCAAGGCAGAAGCAGAGGTCAGAGTAATGCTGGGACATAAGCCAAGAAATTCGGGCAGTCTCTGGAAGCTGAAAAGGTAAGGAAATGAATTCTCCCCGTGAGTATCCAGCAGGAGTGGAGACCTCCTGACCCATTTGAGACTTCTGACCTCCAGAACAGTAAGATAATAAATTTGTATTGTTTTAAGCAACAAAGTTTGTGATTACATGTTATAGCAGCAACAGGAAACAAATACACACTGCCTGAGATTTTTCTTTTTAAAAAAGTACTGGCCCAGTGCAACGACTCACACCTGTAACCCCAGCACTTTGGGAGACCAAGGTGTGAGGATCGTTAGAGGCCAGGAGTTCCAGACTAGTCTGGGCAACAGCGAGACCTCCATCTCTACAAAAAAAAATGTTTTTAATAAATTGGCCAGACATGAAGGCACATGCCTGTAGTCTCAGCTAATCAAGAGGCTGAGGTGGGAGGATAGCTTGAGCCAAGGAGAGTTCAAGGTTGCCGCAGTGACCTACAACTGCTCCACGCACTCCAGCCTGATCAACAGAGCAGGACCCTGTCTTAAAAAAAAAATTGTAAGTATAACTTATGTAGGCAGGATTATAAGGACAAATGACACTTCATCCTCAAGATTTCAACAAGTATTTCTTGAGAATTCTGTCACTACAACGGTATGACCTGCTATCTGGACATCTATAAAGAACAGGCACCGTCTGCCCCAATCTATGCAGCAGGGGCTGAGCAGGATCATGCCTAGAGCTGACCAGGGCTGGGCAGGATCAGAAGAACATGGCAGCACTTGCTGTTCTTGGTGATCCTGCTGAAATCTCCACTGAGCAATGGCACTTCTTACTCGGGATAAACACCAGACACCAAAACAAAAAGGGAAGAAGCCGTGGGGTAACTTTTTACCTTGAAAACTGCTTTACAATGAGAGAAACATATTCTTTTGAACAACTTTAAATTTTCCTTTTTACTAATGTATAATTCACACAAATTAAATCCTGCACATTTTAGTGTACAGTCCCTGATGTTCTGACAAGCATATGCTCATACAAACACCACCACAATAATGATACAGACAATTTCACAACCACAAACCACACTATGCTCCTCTGCAGTCAATGTCTCTCTCCTCGGCCAGCCCTGGGCAACCACTGATCTATTTCTATGGTTCTGTTTCCCAAGAATATCATAAACGTACAAATAAAATCACACAGCATGTCCCTTTGGAATTTGGCTTCCCTCGCTAAGCATGATGCCTCTAAGATTCATCTGTGTTGGTGGAATGTCAGTCCTTTGTTCCTTTTCATTGCTGAGTTGTATTCCATTGTAAGTATGTGCCACAGTTAAGGGGAAGTTAAGGGACAGTTAAAGGACGTGAGTTGTTTCCAGTTGTTGGTGGTTATGAAGAAAGCCAGCAGAAATACCCATGAATTTTACACGAATTTGGGTTAACACCTAAGAGTGGGATGACTGGGTCATATAGTAGTATATATTACAATGTAGAGATCTACACCTATTTAACTTTCTAAAGGACAGTGGACCCATGTCTCACACATACACAAAAACTAACTCAAAATGATCAAAGATGTAAATGCAAGGGTTAAAACTAAAACCTCTAGAGGTAAAAACAGAAGTCCATCTTCATGACCTTGGAAAAGGCAATGGTTTAGACATGACACCAAAAGCATAAGCAGCAAAAGAAAAAAAGATAAAGAATTTGATCAAAATTTAAAACTTTTTCTTTTTTTGAGATAGAGTCTCACTCTATCACCCAGGCTGTAGTACAGTGGCACAATCTCAGCTCACTACAACCTCAGCCTCCCAGGTTCAAGCGATCCTCCTGCCTCAGCCTCCCGAGTAGCTGGGATTATAGGTGGGCACTACCACGCCCAGCTAATTTTTATATTTTTAGTAGAGACAGAATTTCGCCATGTTGGCCAGGCTGGTCTCAAACTCCTGACCTCAGAGGATCCACCTGCCTCGGCCTCCCAAACTGCTGGGATTACAGGCGTGAGCCACTGCTCCCGGCCCCAAATTAAAAACTTTTATACCTCGTAAGATGCCATCAAGGAAGTGAAAAGACAATGCACAGAATGGAAGAACATATCTGTAAAGCATGTATCTTACAATGGACATGTATGCAGAATAAAGAATTCTTAAAGCTCTGTAATAAAAGCATAAAACTATTTTTAAAATGGACAAAGGATTTCAATAAACATTTTGCCAAAGAAAATATGCAGATCAACCAGATGTGGTGATTCACACCTATAATTCCAGCTCTTTGGGAGGCCATGGCACGCACCTATTGTCCTAGCTACTCAGGAGGCTGAGAAAGGAGGACGGCACGAGCCTAAGAGTTTGAGGCTGCAATGAGTTATGAACGTATCACTGCACTCAAGGCCAGGAAACAGAGTGAGACCCTGTTTCTAAAGCAAAAAAAATAAAATATATAAATGGCCAATCAGCACACAAAAAGATGTTCAACAACATTAGTCATTACGGAAATGCAAATCAAAATCACAGTAACATTTCACATCCACTAGCATGGCTAAAATCAGTGCTGGCAAGGGTGTGGGAGAAATTAGAACCTTCCTAAGTTGCTGGTGAGAATGTAAATTAATGTAGCTGTTTTGCAAAACAGTACAATTCCTCAAAAAGTTAACCACAGAATTACCATATGATGTAGCAATTCCACTCCTAGGTATACCTAAGAGAAATGAAAACACATGTCCACGTGAAAACTGGTATAGGTATGTTCATAGCAGTATTAGTCATAGTAGCCAAAAAATGGAAAAACCCAAATATTCATCAACTGATAAATGAAATGTGCGTGGCTGTACAACTGAATTTTTTTTTTACTATAAGCACTTAATGCTCTTTATTTCCCTATAAGCACTGCTATAGCTGCATCCCATGAATTGTGACACACTGTACTTTCACTTTCATTTAATTCAACAATGTTTTTACTTTCCTGTGATTTCCTCCTTGAACCACAGGTGACTTAAAGGTATTTAATTTCAGGCTGGGTGTGGTGGCTCACATCTGTAATCCTCGCACTCTGGGAGGCCGAGGTGGGCAGATCACTTGAGCCTAGGAGTTCAAGACCAGACTAGGCAACACTGCAAAACTCCGTCTCTACAGAAAAATACAAACACTAGCCAGGTGTGCCAACACACACCTGTACTCCCAGCTACTTGGGAGGCTGAGGTAGGAGGATCGCCTGAGCCCAGGGAGGTCAAGGCTGCAGTGAGCCATGATCATGTCACTGTACTCCAGCCTCCACAGTACGACTCTGTCTCAAAAAATAAATAAAATTAAATAATTTCCAAATGGACAGTTTCCAAATATAGCTAGCTCTGTTACTGATTTCTAGCCTAATTCCATTACGGCCCACACATATCATTCATACATAGCCATCCTTTGGCATCCATGGGGGATTGGTTCCAGGACTCTTACAGATACCAAAATCTATGGATGCTCAAGTCTCATAGCATATTCTCCCATGTACTTTAAATCATCTCTAGATTACTTATAATGCCTAATACAATTTAAACACCATGTAAATAGTGATACTGTATTGTCTACGGAACAATGACAAGGAAAATGTCTGCATGTGTTTAGTACAGACACAATTTTTTTCTAAATATTTTCAGTCTACAGTTGGTTGAATCCACAGATGCAGGATCAAAAGACATGGAAGGCAAACGGTACTTTCAAGTCTTTCAAATGCAATTAAAGCTTGTTTTGTGGGCTAGAATACCATCTATCTTGGTGAATATTCCACATGCACTTGAAAATATATTCATAGGGCTAGGCACAGTGGCTCATGCCTGTAATCCCAGCACTTTGGAAGGCTGAGACAGGTGGATCACTTGAGGCCAGGAGTTCGAGACCAGCCTGACCAACATGGTGAAACCTGTCTCTACTAAAAACACAAAAATTAGCCAGATGTGGTGGTATATGCCTGTAATTCCAGCTACTCAGGAGGCTGAGGCAGGAAAATCACTTGAACCCAGGAGGCAGAGGCTGCAGTGAGCCGAGACCGCACCATTGCCCTCCAGCCTCGGCAACAAGAGTAAAATGCCATCTCAAAAAAAAAAAAAAAAAAAAAAAAAAAAAGAAATATATGCACAGGATTCTGCTGCTGTTGGGCAGTCTCTTCTATAAATGGCAATCAGGTCAAATTAGTTGATGGTGCTCTTCAGGACTTCTATATCTTAATTTTCCATCTGTTTGTTCAATCAACTACTGAGGAAAGAATGTTGTAGACTCTAACTGTGGACGTATCTATTTCTCCTTTTAGTTTTATTCATTTTTAATTAACGTATTTTGGAGGCCCGTTGTTAGATATACAGGTATTTAGGACTATTATGTACTCGTGGAGAATTGATACCTTTATCATTATGTAATGTCTTTTTTTTTTTTTTGAGACAGGTAATGGGTCCGTCACCCAAACTGGAGTGTAGTGGCACAATCATAGTTCACTGCAACCTCCAACTCCTGGGTTCAGGTGATCTTCCCACCTCAGCCTCCTGAATAGCAAAGACTACAGGTGCATACCACCAGATAGAGCTGAGTTTTCTATTTTTTGTAGAGATGGGATTTAATCATGTTGCCCAGGCTGGCCTCAGCAATCCTCCTGCCTCAGCTTCCCAAAGTGCTGGGATTACAGGCATGAGCCACCATGCTGAGCCCATAACCTTCTTTATCCTTGGTAATTTTCCTGGCTCTGAATTCAACTCAGTCTGATATTACTACAGCCACCCTAGCTTTCCCCTGATAGTGTTTGGACAGTATATCATTTTACACGCTTTTACTTTTAACCTGTCTACATTTATTTTTAATTTTTATTTTTTTAAGATGGAGTCTTGCTCTGTCACTCAGGCTGGAGCACAGTGGTACAATCTTGGCTTACTGCAACCTCTGCCTCCTGGGTTCAAGAGATTCTTCTGCCTCAGCCTCCTGAGTAGCTAGGATTACAGGCGCATGCACCACACTCAGCTAATTTTTGTATTTTTAGTAGAGACGGGGGTTTCACCATGCTGGCCAAGCTGGTCTCGAATTCCTGACCTCAGGTAATCCGCCCACCTCAGCCTCCCAAAGTGCTGGGATTGCAGGTGTGAGCCACGGCACCCAGCCTAATCTGTCTACATTTAAAGTGAGTTTCTTATAGATAGTATATAATAGATGGCTGCAGGAATTGATCTTTAAAGAAAAAAAAAAGTATATACTGGAGTCTTGCTTTTGTACCCAACTGGAAAATCTGTCTTAATCAGTGTGTTCAGACCATTTTCATTTAACACATTTAGGAATGAAGTCTGTCATCTTGATCACTGTTTCTATTTGTTCTATCTACTCTTTGTTTATTCCTTCTGTCTCTGTGTTCATTTAGATTAGCTGAATATATTTGTATGATTCCATTTTATCTCCACTATTGGCTTATTATTTATGCTTTTAAAAATGTTTTCAGTGGTTGACTCAGGTTTACAACATACATAATTCATCAGAACCTAGCTTAGAGTAAGTCATAGCATTTCATATGTAAAGACATCAGAATAGTATACTTCCAATTACTGATCCCTTCTGACCTTTGAGCTAATTTGTCATAAATTTTATTTCACATTCTATGCCTAAAACACAAAATATATTGCTAATATTATTGATTTGTGTTAATCTTTCAGAGAAATTAGAAAACAAAAAATATTTTTAAATAAAAACTCTAGCTCTAAGACACTCATTTGCACAGATCCAAATGTCTAATGTCATACCCCTTCTTCCTGAACAACTTCCTTTAATATTTCCAGTACTGCAGGTCTGATGGCAATGAATTCTCTCCATTTGTTTCTCTGAGAGAGTATTTCTCCTTCATTTTTGAAAGATTATTTTTGCCTGGTTCAGTGGCTCACACCTGTAATCCTAACATTTTGGGAGGCTGAGGAGGGCAGATCACTTGAACCCAAGAGTTCAAAACAAGCCTGGGCAACATGGTGAAACCACATCTCTACTAAAAATACAAAAAATTAGCTGGGTGTGGTGGCATGTACCTGTAGTCCCAGCTACTCAGGAGGCTGAGACGGGAGGATCGATTGAGCCCTGGAGGCAGAGGTTGCAGTCAGCCAAGACTGCATCACTGCACTCCAGCCTGGGCCACAGAGTGAGACCATATATAAAGGAGGGGGGAAAAAAAAAAAGAAAAAGATTATTTTTGCTGTGTATGGAATTCTGGGTTGAAAGGATTTTCTCCCTTTTGGCCCTTTAAAGATGTGCTGCACAAAAATTAGCTGGTCATGGTGGTACACACCTATAGTCCCAGCTACTCGGGAGGTTGAGGCAGGAGAATCAATTGAACCCAGCAAGCAGAGGTTGCAGTGAGCCAAAATCACACCACTGCACTCCAGCCTGGGCGACAGAAGGAGACTCTGCCTCAAAAAAAAAAAAAAAAAGATGTGCTGCATTTATCTTTGGGTCTGCACAGTTTCTATTAAGAACCCTGCTTTAATTCTTTTTTTTCCTCTGGAATTAGTCTCTTTCCTCTGACTGCCTTTAACGTTTTCTTTCATATTCTGCAGTTTGACCATGACATGTCTCGGTGTTTTTCTGTCATATGCTTGGTTTGGGGGATGAGCCATTTGTATTCTGAGCTTCTCAGATCTTTGGTGTCCATTACTTTTATAAAAATTTTTGGTCATTATATCTTCAGTATTTCTTCTGCCCCGTTTTCTTTCTCTCTTCCCTCTCAGACTTTAATTACACATTCAGACCACTTGATATTGTCTCACAGCTCATGGCTGCTCTGCTCTATTTTTTTCACACTTCAGCTGTATTCAAGTTCACAGACTTCATAGCATTTCATATGTGGTGTAAAGACATTAGAACAGTATACTCTCAATTACTGATCCCTACGCCAAGTTTAATAAGGAGCTTGTTGAAGAACATTTTTCATCTATGTTACTGTCATTTTCATTTTCAGGATTTATTTTCTTACAGTGTCTATCTGCTGAAATATCCTACCTGACCATACAAGCTGCCTGCCTTTTCTACTAGAGATCTTAACATACAAAACAGTTATTTTCAATTCCACATCTGGTAGTTCCAAAGAATTTGGTCTTAAAAATGTCCTGTCTCAATGGAGTGTTGTTCTTCCTTCCTTCTTTTTATGCCTCAAAAACTTTTCTGAAAGCAGGATATCCTCTGTAGGACAGCTGAGACTGCGGTAAATAGTTCTTATGCCTGGGAAATGGGCCCGCCTTTCCTTCTGCCAGATCGTTAGTGTGTAGAGGTTGAGTCAATCTATTGTCAGGACAGGAGCATGGTTTGGAATTTATTGCTGCTATGGTTACCCACGATGCACCACCAGCTTCAAACTGTGTTAGGGCAGCAGCTGGTTTGCCAGAGGATATTTTCCTCGGTATCTGTTCGACCTTCAGCTCTTGGCCTTCCTTTTACACTGCATCTGAGCTGGCCTGCCTCCAGGCTCTTGCACCTCTCACAGAACTCCACTGTTACCTCTCAGTCCACAGCTTTTAGCCTCGTATGGGCAGGAAGATTCTCTACATTAGGATTAAGCTTTGGTCTTGGGCAAACACTGTCTTCCTTGGTGCTCAGGGTGTGCCTTCTCAGTGCTTCTGCCCTTTCTCCTCTGCTAAAGTTCTGGGCCTAGCACATATTCCTGTCCCTCGCCAAGGACAAAGGATTTTTTCTGTTATCTTTCCACAGTGGTTTAAGGCTCTTATAGGAGCAAAGAAGGGAAGAAGGACTCAGACAGGACTTCATGTCTTTCCAAAATGATCTACTGTCCCCCTCCTCCAGGGGGAACAGTAAGGGACACGTTCTCAGTACCCACACCCTAGCCTCAATCTTTTTGTAAGCATGCAATGAAATCTGTGGAGAAGAGCCTTTGAGTGGATACAAATTCCCCTGTGTCTGCAGCCCCCCAGGCGATCTCTGTTTTCTTGCTGGTCCACACTAATTTCATTAAACTTTAACTGAATTCTCCTGCATGCTGTTCACTCTGTCTGTCTCAGGTAAACAAGTGCTCACGTCTTACCTTTCCATGGGGGGAGACACGCCTGTCTCTCCTTACAGTCTGGGTTGGGTGGTTGTCCTGCAACCCCAGCTAACTGAGGGATTCAAGAAGATTATCAGCGTGCAGATTTCTGGGGTTTATTGTTGCTGTAAGGGTAGGAACGATGCTTTCTCTAGCTTGCTCCATTCTAAGTAGAAGCTAAAAGTCCCCAACTACCTGCTTTTTAGCCAAACTTTAAAGGCTATGTAACGAATGTGACTAGCTTTGCTAACTACAGGCATATACGAAAGAAAATAATTTCAGGTCAAACTTCCAGCTCAGAAATAAAAATACCTCTGTAATCTCAATAAAGCTGCAAAATTATTGTTTTAAAATGTATACAATAAACAGAATTTTACATGTCAAATTTATTATAGCTGCTGAAGAAACTATATCATACAAAAGAATAGTTCTGGTATTTTGATCAATGTGTTAACTTCTAATTTACAAACAAGTGAAAACTGTATTTCTTTAGAATAGGTATTACATATCTGTATAACAAGTCAACTGTGGACTTCTATCTACGTAACAATAAAGGCAAAACGGGAAAAAGTACATATGAAAAACATACCTTTTATTCATGGGTTAATTTCATTCACTATGCTTTCTACCAAGACTTACCTGCACTGCAAAATTTCAGTTCCTTGAAGACTGAAATTACTTTGCTTTTCTACCTGATACGCACATAAGCTTATATACTACAGGCCTCTTGTGACACAATCACAGAGGTAATATTACCTACATAAATAGTGGCAGCAATGGCCTGGAAAGCTGATCTGCATATTAATGTACAACCAAAAAGAATACATAACACTATACATTTTCATGGCACAGTGGAATTGAAAGTACACTTTAAAATTTTTTATTTAATTATTTACTTTTGCTTAAAGTCACTGGAGCTATTTTCAGAGAAAAATCCTGAATAAAATCTCTTCAGTTTTTTAAAATAAAACATGTATACTTAATCCCTGCCTTTCCTTAGCACAATGCTGTTGCAATATTTAAATATGACATCTACTACATACGTGTATCACAACCGCATAAATACTTAAGATGAATAATGGAACACAGGGTCAAATTTTAGAGGTACAATCTCACAGGATGTCAAATTTAATTACTTTTTAACAGATGTGGGGACAAAATGTTCAGCTGACAAACAGAAACAACCTGGTTTTCTTTAATTTTATAAAATGAGTGAAAGAAAATGAATTTTTAAAGCCAGACAATCTTTGGCTAGGCATGGTGGTTCACACCTGTAATCCCTACACTTTGGGAGGCCAAGGCAGGAGGATCGTTTGGCCCAGGAATTCAAGATCAGTCTGAGCAACAGAGCCAGACTCCCTATTTACAAAAATTAATAAAATAAAATAAAAAACAAGATAATCTTTATGTTCTATGAGGTTGGCAAAGTAAAGTAAAAACACCCAATCAGCATTTGTGAGGACATGAAAAAAGATTCCTTCTCATTTACTACTGTGGAGGTATAAATTGGTCCAATTTTACTATAGAGATTTGGTAAGGCATTAGTATTTTTACAAGTTTGTCTATCTTCTGATCCAGCAATTCAACCTCAAGAAAATGTACACACAGCACTATTTATAACATGATAGAGCAAAAAATAATACCAAAAAAAAGCAAGCTGGCCAGGCATGGTGCCTCACGCCTATTATCCCAGCACTTTGGGTGGCTGAGGCAGGCAGATTACTTGAGGTCAGGAATTCAAGACTAGCCTGGCCAACTTGGTGAAACCCCACCTCTACTAAAAATACAAAAAATTGGCCGGGCATGGTGGTGCACATCTGTAATCCCAGCTACTCAGGAGGCTGAGACAGGAGAATCTCCTGAACCTGGGTAGCAGAGGTTGCAGTGAGCCAAGATTGTACCATTACATTTCAGCCTGGGCGACAAAGCGAGCAAAAGAACAGAAACAAAAACAAAAAAATAAACTTTCCATCTGTGGAGTTTTTATGCCCGGAAACGCGCCAGAAAAAAACTGTTTTAGAGTGTATCAACAAAATAGAATACCACATAGCCATTTTTAAAATAACGATCTAAAGCAGCATCAGCCCCACATCAGGGACTCAAAAGTGGTAGCTACTACAAGAATCTTGAATTCTTAAGATAAAGGTGAAATTGTTTAAGTTTCCAGTAAGAAAAAAGGTACCAGCAATGGGTAAAAAGACTGTCACTGGAATTCTCATCAGAAATATCAAAAGCAGTAACATAACTTCAAAAAGTCAGTGCAAATGTGGCCTGAGACTGCTAAACTGGCTTTGTTTCTTTGCTATCTGTTTAAACAAATACAAAACTATAAAACCACTGAGTCAGTGACCAAATAGATAAGCAAATAACCAGGTGAATAGAATTAAAACAACTAGCACTGTGGGTACTATTTTATTTTTCCAGTACTAATAATAGTGAACATTACCGTACTCTTACTTTCTACCAGATTCTGTTCCAAGTTCCAAGCACTTTTATTTATACTCTCTCATTTAATCCTCAAAGATAATGAGTAACAATACTATTATTTCTATTTTACAGATGAGGAATCTCAGAGACAGGTTAAGTGTCTTGCCTAAGCTAGTAAGGTGCCAAACGAAGATAAAAACTACATGGAGTAAATCTTTTTTGTAGAGTAAAAAAATAAAAAACAAAATTAAAGATAAAACCTACAGTCTAACTCCTCAGCACTGACCTCTTCAATACCATATTTATACCACATTTAAATGATAAGCTCTTGATTTAAGGAATAAGCTCTTTTTTTTTTTTTTTTTTTTTTTTTTTTGAGACGGAGTCTTGCTCTGTCGCCAGGTTGGAGTGCAGTGGCGCAATCTCGGCTCACTGCAACCTCCGCCTCCTCGGTTCAAGGGATTCTTCCGCCTCAGCCTCCCGAGTAGCTGGGACCACAGGCGCGTGCCACTACGCCCGGCTAATTTTTTGGTATTTTTAGTAGAGACGGGGTTTCACCGTGTTGGCCAGGATGGTCTCGATCTCTTGACCTCGTGATCCGCCCACCTCAGCCTCCCAAAGTGCTGGGATTACAGGCGTGAGCCACCGCGCCCGGCCAGGAATATGCTCTTGAATTAAAGAAATGCCTTTGAAAAATAAGATGCATGCCTAGGTCCAACTACTCTGTGTTTACTTCTACACTGGATTAAAAAATTACTACACAATCAACTCCCTCCTTACCTGAGCTATATTTCAGTTTAGGACAAGGCTTCTATTACAGAGAGAAAGAACCCTCGGTGTGCCTGGAAGTGTGTGCACTCGAGATTTCCTCTCTGTGGCTAAGGTTGCCACCTAGTGGAACGAAACGAAAATCTGCATCAACACAAAGCATATAGGATTCTGAGGCATAAAAAGGGGAGGAGGGAGAGACGAATGTTAAAACGTGTGTTCAATTTTCAATGGGTCTTCCCTGGAAACACACATTCCTTATAGCATTAACAAAGAGTTGTTTTGTTTTGTTTTTTTATTACTGATTTACATAATACTGGCACTTTCAACTAAAAGACTGGTGGCACCTTACCCAAGGTTCCTGCACATGGCTGTTCCCTCCGGTGTCTCTACAGCACCGTGTGAACACCAAAATGACAAAATGCAAACAGCTGAACTATGCTTCCTATGTCATTCTATCCCCTCAGCCTGGAAGGTTAAGGGCAGCAACCTCGTTCACTGTGATCTTCCTTCCACCATCGAGTGTGCGCAACGACAGAAGCCAGGCAAAGGAGTCTGGAGACAGTGAATCTCAATTTTCCTCTATTCTATCAATGTAAACTGGACCTTTAACGAAGTTCCCAGCAAGGCAAGTTTGTTCTCCAGGGGACATCTGGTAATGTCTGGAGATACTTTTGGTTGTCACACTGCAGGGAAGCTGAGCTGCTGGTATCTAAACAAGCCAGGGATGCTATCAATGCCCTACAATGCACAGGACCACCCCGCACCAAAAACTACTCCACCCCAAATGTTAACACTGCCAACGTCGAAAACCCTGCTTAACTCCCACCATCCTTCTTAGGAGAGACACAGATCAGTGAAAAATACCAGTTTATAATAGTAAGCTGAGCCCACAAACCCAATTCTCTTTAACATAAATTAAGTACTTTTAATACACATTTTCTAGGAATATACAATGTATATTGTACATACAATATAGAACTATTTACCGTGATAAATCATAGAAGAAATGTACTTTGTATTTTTCAGAACTTTACCAAGAATTCTTTACCACTAAAGGAAAACACCAGTTATGAAATCTAAGTTGCCAATACATCACATATATTATATTAGCCCATCTGTGGCTATCATCTTCATCGTGACTTTCATTTCTATTCCATTTGCATTCTAGGATAACTGCTTGAACATTTATATATTTTTGAAAAAAAACTTTTTTTTTTTTTTTTGGAGACAGAGCCTTAATCTGTCGCCCAGGCTGGAGTGCAGTGGCAAGATCTCAGCTCACTACAACCTCCACCTCCCAGGTTCAAGCAATTCTCATGCCTCAACCTCCCAAGTAGCTGGGATTACAGGCATGTGCCGACCATGCCCGGCTAATTTTTGTACCTTTAGTAGAGACGGGGTTTCACCATGTTGGCCAGGCTGGTCTCAAACTCCTAACCTCAAGTGATCTGCCTAAGCCAGGCCTCCCAAAGTGCTGGGATTACAGGCATAAGACACCAGGCCTGGTCAAGATATAATTTTTTTCACCCCTGAGGCTAGAAAAATCTGAAACAATGGAATACCCAGCATTAGTGATCATGTGGCAAAATGGTATTGTTAAAAGTGCAAATTGGAACAGCTTTTTTTGGAAAGCAAAGC